>JAKLLW010001623.1:0-13247 GCA_022814695.1 Neocatenulostroma microsporum
GCCCTGCAGTCATACGCTCAACTTTTAGCTTTGCAACCAAGCTCGAGCGTTGCTATATTCTCCTTTCCCAGGCAGCTGTTAGCAGGGACACGGACACACCGCTGTTCAAGGATTAACTTAGAGCGGATTGGAGAATTAGTGCCGTTGCCTTGGTCTTGCATCATGGAAATTGGACCCATGGCACGATCATCGTCTGCGTGCGTTGTTCTTTAGCGAGGAGTAGATATAAGCCTTGCCGTCTTCCCTCTTGCTTTGCTCTCTTGTTCGCACCAACCAACGCTCCTTACAATCAACGATCCTCGTCGACGAACTCAAAGCCTAACGCTTAATACAACATCCACCATCGACCTACCTCTCATACCAACCAACCCGAACAAGCATTCTCGAAAGCCGACCTCGATTGATCACTTGCAGCGATACTCATCAACACCACTGCCTATCAACTCCGAAGGCCAGCCAGCTCACATCACAATGCCTGTCGCAAGCTTCCCACCTTGCCCTGGCCCACCGCCAACCCGTCCGCTACCTCCAGTCCCGTCGAAGTGAGAGTCTTGCCCAAGCGCACTCTCACCTATCGCCCGCAACCGTCTGCGGGCTCGACAAAACGATGCCGACACCCAGACGCTAGTGTGGTAGCCTTCAGACTGTACTAGGCGACCGCGTTCGCACATCAACGATACACACCATCATCCTTATCATCATCAATACACCGGGGATGTCCGCTGGAACTGGCTGCAGGAACGGCTCGGCTGCTCTCCGGGTCCTCCATCCTCCGCCGCGATACGCGCTATGATTGGAGTACCTACATCTGTCACGAGTTCGACCGGCATCATCCTCCGTCATCATGCAAGTAATCATCCTCGCCTCATCTCAGCTCGCTGCCGTCAGCAACTCGGCGTTCCGTCAGCTTGGATCGGGCTTGGTTTCAGGATGTTTGAACCATTGCAACGACAACCCAACATGAATGGCGCCTGGACCTCCCCGTTTTCGCATTCGTGAGACTGCTGGCAGTCACCGAAACACACATTACCTAATTGTACAATACTCGACGCTATTTGCGAAGCGGATCAAGGGCAGGATGTCGTGTTGGGAGTTGGATTTCTTTCATTGTTCCGGTTTCGGATGAGGAGTTTCTTGAGCATTGGAGTTGGTGAACGGAATATACCCAAGGCTGCTGCAATGGATGCGCGCCTCAGTGATAGCATTTGTATCTAGCATTGCGAAACAACGTGAGCCTAAAGGCTCATGCCCACCATACTATTCCACCCTTCACCTCGTTGACGCTCTCCATTGTCCCACATTGCAGAATCAACGTGGGTTACCATCGACGGTCGGTGACAACGCTCGTTGCCGCTCAGGAATCTCCAGTGAACGGCACTGTTGCGAGTCGACGAGAGAGCCATACAACAGGTGGATGGCGCTGATACAGCGTCTCACTACTACATAGAGGATGCCCTGTCCGCCTCTACGACGTGACTTATTGACGACATACCAATATCGCGGCTTAGGTAAACTTGTACCCACAATACCGCTCCACCTTTGGTCCTTTTCCACTGCTTGACCCTCTTCGTTGTCTCACGTTGCTTCTGCAACAAACCTACTCAGGGTCGCAAGCAAACGCCCGTAACTCGGTGATTGTGTTGGTCGCAGACCAGTCCTGATGCAAGCTACGTTGAACCCAGAAAAGTCCATTCGCAACGATGTCGTCGAGTGATGCTGCTTCTCACTGGGTAGAGGATCCCCATTTTCGCATTGACAGCGTAGCTGACCGACAGTAGCCAACCATCTCGGCATACCAAGTCGGTACAGTCAGAACGCACGGCCTATAAATATGATGAACCAGTAGCGCGTGCGCTCACTGCAGCCTGCAGGTGGTTCTCACCCCTGTCATGGCATGGAGATGTTGATTATTAACGAGTCATCCCTACGCTGATCCCGAGGCAGCCCTCAAAGTCGGTGTAATCAGCATAGTGACCGGGCTTATTCATCCTTCATCATCATCGGCCAATCCACTCTCTTGAGCAGCCTGCGTAGACACCCATTGCTCCATCATCTGGCTGCCACCGACAGGTGCGTTGCTCAGAGGAGCTTTCTTGCCTTTCCGCTTGACTAGAAGGCACAGTATGCGGCCGTAGATGCTGAAGCCGTCGTAAGAAGTGTTTATAGCAAGTTTCTTCTTGTCGTCCTGCATCTCCTCAGGCGGCTCTTCCGGCGCAGATTCCACGCTGGCCGCTTCTTTGCGCTTCCTGCGCTTGCCTGTGCGCTCGCGTTGTGTTGCGAAGAACTCCTCGTCGTCTGAGCTCACGAAAAGCGGCTCATCATCGTCCACACTGTTTGCTTTGCGCTTCTCGCCGGCTTCTGGGATGTCACGAAGCTCTAGTACATCCTCGCCATCTTCCTGGAGAAGCTCGGGTGCCTTATCGTCATCTTGGATATGCATCGGATTCTCCTTGTTGTTTAACCATCCTGTGAGCTTGTTGCCAGTGGACTTCAGCTTCGGCTTGTCGGAGAACTGCTTCTGCTTTGTGAGCAGCGAGTGCCGAGACGAAAGCTCAGTCAGGAAGATGGTGACTTCGAAGTCATCTGTAGTCACCACATCCTTGATGCCACGTTGCTTCTTGCTTGTCTTCTTCTTTGCATTCTCGTTCTCTTCTCGCAGCTTCGGCAGCACCAGTGGTCGCACTGCCTCTATGATGCGCTGGAGGACTGGGTCTCGGGAAGAGAGCAGCCAGGGTGAGTCGGATGGCTTCTCGAGGTATATGCGCACTTCGAGGACCGAGTACTTGGTGATGCGCAGGTAGCGCCGTATCGGACCCATGTTGTGGCTGTGGTTTCAATCTTAACAGCAACGCCGGAGCTGCAACTCATGCGCCGCAAAGGGAAGGTGCGGCGGAAAAGTGGTGGACCTCCGCAGTTGGACGATCTCGAGCGGCACAGCTACAACACACTCTTGACACTCTCATGACTCTCTGTCGCGCTCCCGACAACCTTTCTCCAAGATGATCACTGCGTTACTCACCCACTACAAGAATACCACCGTTGCGCCGGTCCTCCGTAAGACTTGGCAGCAGACCGACATCTACAGCAAGAACTCACAGTACCTCGATCTTACTTGAGTTAGCTGGGAGAACTGCCTCGGCCATGGCCCTACCAGCTACAACTCTGATGTCTCCGGAGATCTGGGTCCTCATCTTCGAGCAGCTGGCCGACGACCATTCCACGCTCTGCAACGTCAGTCTCGTCTCCCGTGCATGGCGCACTCTTTCCTGGCCGTGTCTGCTCCAAGTCGTTGACCTGAGCTCTCACAACGTTGAGCGACGGCTCACCGAACACGAAGGCGCAGTAATGCCAGTTGTCTACTCACACTGTCATGCCAATTATCGTCCCGAGAATCTTGTACCTCGCCAGCGCAAATTCCTGAGCCTGATCACAGCTCAGCCTAACCTGGCCAAACACGTCAAGTCCCTCACATGGACCTTGGTCTGGAGGGACTCATGGGACGAGTATGACGACACGCCGCTCTCGGACATTGATTACGAGACCTGGAACGTTTTCGCAAGCTTAATCAATGTCACGCAATTGGATCTAGCGTCTATCAACGACGTTTGGGATGAAGCTATCGTTCGCGAGAATCCTGATCATCTCTTTCCAAGAGTCACAGATCTTCGCCTTCTCGGCTGGATGCATCGTAAGCTGGTGAAGGCTATCATCGGGACTCTTGATGCGACCCAGCTGCGCAGCTTGAGACTTGACTATATGGAGGATCAAGGGGCCATGCCGGATAACCAACCTATGAGTCTTGGGATTGCTAAGGACTACGCCAAAAGTGCTGTTCGAGTTCCCATGTCAGAGTCGAGCGAAGAGCACACGATCGACGACACACTGTTCCAGCGCCAAGAGATGGGCAAGGCTGCGGTATTTCCAGGTCCGATGTGGTTTCCCATGCGACTACTCGCAAGCTCTGCATTGGACACGCTGTTGCATCTTCAGATCACAATCCCACACTTTGCCATGGAAACAGATTTGCGCAATTACTACACTACCTTTCATGAAGCGGCAAAGCTGCTGCGCAAAGCCTCGAGCAGCCTCAGGTCTCTCGTGGTCATCTTTGGAGAATCTTCAAGACACTACTACACATACGATTCTAGATGCAGAAACGATCGCCGGCCCTATCAGCAGAAGTACCAGCCATGGTGCATCAAGCTAGCCAGTGCTTTTCTGAAGCAGATGCTAATCGCATTGTCGGAGAGTTCGTACCCGAACCTGAGGCAGTGCACCTTTGAAGGCTTCCATCTGTTGGAAAGTAAGGAAGCTGGACCCGGTCTTGGAGGGATACTTTCGTACATTCGCGAGAGTCGGTTCAGTGATGTCGACTTCACCGGAGTTTCACACATTGATGGACGGCAGGTTTTCAGAGGGTTTGAGTGCACCGTACCCGATTTCGATGAAGAAATCTTACGCAATAGCTGAATACTTTCAACATACTTACACAATCTCAAGCAACCGCTGAAAACCTCTGCGAACCCCTCCACACCTCGTCTGCAGCATCACTCCACCCGACTCAAGTCGCCTTGACAGGCTTCGGCACCCCCAACGGCCAGATGTCAGTCGCGCAACCTCCGTCTTTGTTGTTGTACCCCGAGTACAGCGCGTACCAAGCATAGGAATCCGGCAGCTGACTGAATATGTCGAATGCGTCCTTCCTGGCGGCATCGGCGCAGTCGTAATAGCCGATATAGTCTTGGGCGGGTTCCATGTCCCTGGTCCATGGTAGATGCAGATATTCATGAAGCATGATGCGCTCTCGGCAATCCACATTGTCGAGAGTATGCTGGATCTGATTGTTATTCCAGATTGTGTCCAAGTTCTCGAAACTGTTGAAGAAGGCCGGGCAGAAGACGATACTCGAAGCCTGCTCAAACCGATAGAACTGCTCGATATTCGTATCGTCCGGGCCCTGCGGAACGAATGTTTGGGCTTGATCGTCAGGCCTATTGGAAGAATCAGCTGTCCGCCCTTGGCTCATGGTCTGGGAATGGACAAACCCGCAAAGTTTACCCTTCGCGCCATTCTCAACATGGTTGTCTCTATTGCAAATGAACCGAAGCGCTGCCGGATTGTTGCCATTACGAGCAGGAAAGTTCTTCACGTTGTTGGTGATGAGGTCGTACGAGTCCACGACATCTTGGATGCCGCCAACATTCGCTTTGAACATCTGCGTGTATGCCGGATCCTCGGCCTTGATAAACTTGCGTTTCAATTCGTTGGATCCTTTCGTGCCGGGAGGGAAACTGGGGATGTTGTCTCTGAGTTTCGACAAGCGACTGGAACTTTTCGTTGCCAACTCCTGGAAGGCGTTCCACGTGGCCAAGATAATCTGGCGTTCGCCCGCATCTGTGCAAGACTGGTCCCAATCGAAGTAACGATTGTCTGCCTCCACTGGACCTACTCCGGACAAAATCATCGACTTGTCCATCTTGTTTTTGCTGGTCGTGTCTACGTATTGAGGCTCGTTGTCTGGGTTTGTCGTCGTCTGTTGCCCGGCTCTGGGCTCTAGGCGGTCCGGGTAGCGATTGCCTGTAGGTGGTACTACAACCGCGGCACAGGGGGAAGCAAGCACGAGCAATAAAGTAGGCGACCTCATGGTAAATGAGTAACAGCGAGAAGCGGCAGATGGGGGTCAACTGGAGAGGATTGGACAGCATGGAGACTACTTCTTTCGCTTTATACGTATTCCGGGCCTCTGAGACGAGCTTGAAAGCCTGGATGGGTTCCCAAGCGGCGTAGTTGGAGGAGTCTGCGTTTCCAGGAATAGATACGCATGCCTCGTCTGTCTCGCCGTCGTTTCAGCCATTATCTGAGGGTGTTGGCAGTGGAGTGCGCACTCGTGTTGGCGGCACAGTCCTGGGCTGCAGATGCTGGCTATAGTCGCGCAGATGCGAAGGTTCAGACTCTTTTGGAATCATTTGCATTGTGAGCAGAGAATCTTGGATGGTATGGGGCGCAGTCGTGTTGGCGGCACAGTCCTGAGCTACAGATGCTGGCTCTAGTCGCGCGGATTCGAAGCTTCTATCTATCTCACAATCTATTGCCCCGTAATGGGAGGGTCTTGGGTGGTATGATGCCTAGTTGTGTTGGCGGCACAGTACTGGGTCAAGCATGCTGCCTGTAGATGCCCTGCGCCGCAACCAAAACCTAAAAAGCCAACACTCGCCCTTGGCATCCTTGGCGCCCCTCTCACAAGACACTTCGCTCTGTCGGAAGGGGCACTGCTGGAAGCATGGATCGTTGGTCCCGACTCCCCTTCCCAAACATACCAAGCCTGACTCCCAGCGCCGACCGGCACAGGAAGTACACATGCTCCACGTCGGCGCTCTGTGCCGCAACCAACAGACAAGGACCAGCGATCGACACTTATGTCTGGCGTCCTACAAGTCCTGCCGCTGAAGTCACCGCCTCGTATCGAGAATAACTTTGCAGGAATCTATCATTGTTGGTTTTGCCATCATGGGCCACAGGCTCCATTATTTACACGCAGCAACCAACAGCCAAGAAATGACAGTCAACACGCAGCCCCTGGCATTGACGAAACTAACTCTAGGGCACTGCCCTGTGTTGACAATGACCGTGCCGCTCAAGCATGCTCCGGCTAGCGACCACCTCAGGGCCACAGATGTTTGCACGGTTGGCTGCCTGGCCGTATATAAGCATGCACACTGCGCCCAAACCGCCGGCCTTTTCTGGTCAAACTACCGCTACATTATCTGCTCGTCATTACATCGGATCACTACTTCACCATGGGCAAGCACGCCACCAAAGATGTCTCCCCGACTCGTCTCGCTGCGTACCTCTTACTGCTACAGACGGCTGAGGTGCAGGGTGTAGTCTCGGGCCAGAACGCTACAGCAGTTACTTCTCTTACTACCGCGAGCGGCAGCACTATCACAGGTAAGTCGTGGATCCTCAGAGCCAGGCGTGTGCAGTGCTGATCGTTCCCCTCAGAGGTCTTCACCCCGACTTCGATATCTATCAGCGGTGTCGACCCACCTATAACCGCGCCATTAACGGTGACGACGACCGATTCTTCTGGTCAAACGGTTGCGATTGCTGTAGCAGCAGGTGCCGGAGTCGTTGCAGGCGGAGCTCTGGCAGCTTGGTTGTTCAAGCCAGTACCTGGCGCGCCGCCAGCTCCGACTTCACCTCCGCCGCTCAGCACCCAAGCTCCCGAGACAGCCTCAAGCATCTCGATCACAACTTCGTCCAGCTCGTCCTCCACACAGGCCTTTGCCTGTCCCTATCCGTCCACAGGCTATCCTCTCAGCTTCGCCTCGGCCGAACCCCAACCTCAGTGGACTGCCGTAATACCACCACCTTCCACCAGCACTGCATTTTCTCCGCAGTGCACACAGCAAGGTAGCAACAACGAACTGCTTCGCGGGACCGACCCTGGATATATCAAGGCATTGGCCCAAGTCTTTTGTCAAAGCGATCTGTCCAAGGACGAGACCGCAACTATCGGCCAGAGCGATCTGCCTGCCGACAGCAGCTATAAAAGCGCGCAGCTTGATAGCATTCGAGTCAAGTTCGACTTCAGTCACACAATCACAGACGATGGCTGTACCCAGAATTGCCTCGATGCATATAACCAAACAGTTTTGAGATGTAAGTGTAAACTCGAGGCTTTTGAGAAGCTGGTCGGCTGATGCTTCTTATAACCTCAGGCCAATACGATTCCCATTCTCTCTACGGCGGAGCCAGTCTCGAGCAGGGATGCGGCACGTACGACTTCACCGTTGATGCCGACCCAAATACGAAGTTGACCTGCAATCCCGCACCCAACCCCAATGAGCAGGCTTACGAGTACCGAGATGCCGCTTTGGATGCCATCAACAATTTCTGCGCTGCTCAGGATGGGAAGACCTTGAAACAGGGCGATGCGAGCACCGACATCAACGAGCTGACGTTCTCTGCCACGTATTCGAGCGACTGCCAGGGAAGCGGTACCTACTCCATCTCCAAAGATACCTGCATCGAATACCTTACGCAGACACTGGACTCCTGTGACACGGACACTGTCATGTACAAGCACGGCGGCACGGTGACCGATACGGACAATTGCGGCGCTTTCGCCTTCCATCCTGGCGGATACGACGTCTTTGCGTGCTACCCTCAGAACCAAGACGCCGGCTACATTACCGGCACCCATGTCACGATCACGCCCGACATGGCAAAAGATGCCATAGGCCAGTTCTGCGACCGCTCAGGCAACGGCCAAAGCTACACGCTCGATCCGAACAACATCCCGTCGAGCGACGACTTTGTCCAAGACACATGCACCGCAGCCGGCTATGCCTCATGCGGCTATTTCTATAACAACGACGGATCGCGAGTCACTGGTGATGGTAGCGGCGACATCCAGATTCGCATGAGCGCGAAGTATGATAATCCACAGAACAGCTTCAATTGCTCCACCAACGAACCGTACGAGATCCATGGTGACAGGTAAGCCTCACCGCATCCTACCCAGAATCATATTCTAATCTTCCCAACCCTCACCGTCTCTGGCTACCTACTGACGGTTCCGCGATCAGATGTCACCTCGAACTTGGCAAGGTCATTGGCATCGATACCGCGGGCAACTGCGTCGGCAGCGATCCTGACAAGCTCGACCTTGGAAGCTTTCTTGAAAGCGCAGACAAAGGCTGCGTGCTTTGGGATTTCTGGGCTGCCGCTACGCATTGAAAGGGTGCAATTCGTCAAACAAACGCTCCTGTTCATACCATGGGGCCTGTACTCGATGAGAGGCAGTAGCAGGGTCGGCATCCATAGAAAGAGGACGATTCGTAGTCTGAAAATTGTTCTCAAATGTCTTCCCAAGCAGAAGCTAGAACTCCACGATCGATGGCCAACGCTTTGGGCCCAGTACACTACGAGTAGTCCGTCGCCTCTGGTACTCGAAGGTGGTTGCGCATATGCAGGCTACCTGTCTGTACTATGCATGCACAATTTTGCAAATTAAATTGGTTCGTTGTCGCTCCAAAATTCATTGTCGTTCCCTGACTTTTGTGAGATGAAGTCTGCTCCATGACCGTAGACTTGCCGCTTCTCCTACTTACGGCGCTCTGCATGTGGTCAAGCAAGGAGAGCTGCTGTTTTGCTGCACCAATCGGGGAGTTTACCGAAAGCCAAGCAGCGGAATCGCAGCGTTTAAGTGGGACTTCCGCTCGAAGTGAACTCCAGTTTGAAACCCCCCTATCATTTTGCGCTCCATATACGAGGACGCCAGCACCAAGAAAGTGTCGAGGTGTGAGTGTGCCAGTAGCTTGATGCTTCGATTTACGAGCCTGCAAACCGCTTTGCGGCGCTCAGCTTCGACGATGGCAGCATCACAGACCCCAATGGAGGATGCGATGAGGAAGAAGGTAGGCTGATACTTGTCGCTTCGCAACCATCTCTTACTGCCTATATATTCTCTCAGTGGGGTCTGACATCTACCTGGTCTAGATAACAGATGCCTTCGCGCCCACCTCGCTCGAGGTCTTCAATGACTCGCACAAGCACGCACATCACAAGGCTATGGAGGGCACCACGTCGAGAGAGACGCATTTCCGGTTCGTGGCACTGGGCATCACCTTAACTTGACTAACGACGTGCAGCGTATACATCACATCCGACGCATTCAAATCGAAGATGCAGCCCGCACGCCACCGGATGGTCTATACCCTGCTCAAAGACGAGCTAGCCGCTCAGGGTGGCATCCATGCGCTGCAGCTGCGTACCAGGACGTTAGAGGAGGAGGAGAGAGCCAACGCCAAAGCCGATGCGTGATCTGAACGACAGGCTCCCTCACTGCATTTCCCTGAGCGCCCATCATCAGCCGCCCAACAGTGAGCACACTTAACGCCCGCTTCGAACAGAGATGGGGCCTATTAGAAGCCAACCTGAACTACGTCACCGAAGTCTGGCACCGAGATAGGCACGACCTTGTCTCCACGTCGTTTGAGCAAGCTGTAAAGCATGATCATAGGCCTGGAGACTCCCAAGACCTTATACGTGGTGTGCACAAGGCCGGAGGTTGGGCGATGGTGATGTAGAGACCGTGACTTGGAATCGAGTTCAAAAAGAATGAATCGGCTTTGGACGTCCGTTTGCGGTGGAACGGCCACCTTTACTCAGCGGCGGGCCGGTGATCAAACATCTATACCAGTCACATTTTCAGTATAGCTTACACCCATGCTCTGTCATGCGTTTCTCCTTTACAATGAGTTCCTGAGATTCGCGACAAATCGAATGTGCGTTGCATCAGCGAAACATTTGCTTACTCGATGCAGTCCGCCGGACTTGGCTAGCGCCGGGCGTCAGGAACAGGCTCACTTCCGAGCTGCATTGTTGTTTGTCCTTTGATCTGCCCATCGTCGCAAACAAGGTCTTGTACGTTCAGCAACATGCGGCCGCCCAACATTGCCATCGGTGATATGGTATCGCAATGCGCTTGCCATGACATCTAACCCACGCCTGGCGGCTGCGGCTACGACAAGTGGGGTGTTTCCCAAGCTAGCAAGGACCAGAAACCATCAAGGTAGTCTTGGCACTTCTTCTTCGTCACTTCGAGTTTCTCACGATCTGGCGACCCCGACCTCATGCCTCAACAATCCCTCCAGCGTCCTCACGATAACACCTGCGGTCCCTACTGAGCGGCGCTCAAATCCTATACAAAGCCGCCGTCGTTCGCTCAGAGAATGTCCACTTGCGACGCGGGGAACGAGTACGATGGCAGAATTGGTACACGAATATCTGCGATATTCGTCATATTGGTTGGATCATTCCTTGGGTCATGGGTAGGTGCAGGTGCATAGCAGCAACGGTATGCGACAGTAGCTAACTTCACAACAGTTCCCCGTGTTCGCTGCTAGACACAAGAATGTCGGAGTACCCGGCTGGGCCTTCTTCATTGCTAAGGTACGATAGCAAGCGACATCGCATGAGGTTTGCCGGCTAATGGCGAGGCAGTACTTCGGCTCCGGCGTCATTGTCGCTACGGCTTTCATCCACCTTCTTGCGCCGGCGAACGAGGCTTTGACCAACCCATGCCTAACCGGGCCGATAACGGACTACAGTTGGGTGGAAGGGATATGCTTGATGGTGATCTTCGTGATGTTCTTCCTGGAACTCATGACTATGCGGTACGCGAAGTTCGGACATGATCACGAACACGGCCACGGGCACAGCCATGATGTGGAGCGAGCAGAACAAGCATTTAGCAAGAAGGTGGATGCTGCCGGCCCCGGGAAGTCCCCGACCGACTCTGGTGAATTGGAAATGGAGTTGGATGCCATGGCGCCCCGCGACAGCTGCGCCGGTCCTCACGTGCCTGGAGATGACCACCTGTCCCATTCGCGCACACACGCCGACCGGGAGCCGCATGGCCACAAGCACCCTGCGAAGACCTTCGACCCGGAAAGCTACACTGCTCAGATGACAGCAATCTTCATCCTCGAGTTTGGCGTCATCTTCCATTCCGTATTCATTGGGCTGACGCTCGCTGTGTCGGGCGAAGAGTTCATCACACTATATGTGGTGCTCGTCTTCCACCAGACGTTCGAAGGCCTTGCATTGGGCACCCGACTAGCGAGTATCGAGTGGCCAGAGAGTAGAAGGTGGACTCCATACTTACTGGGCATGGGCTATGCCATATCAACTCCGATAGCGATCGCCATTGGACTTGGTCTGCGCTCAACCTTCGCGCCAGGCAGTCAGACCACGCTCATCGTCAATGGTGTGTTCGATTCAATATCGGCCGGCATCTTGATATACACCGGCCTCATCGAGCTCATGGCCCACGAGTTCATGTTCAGCGAGTACATGCAATCAGCGCCGATATCAGAAGTACTGAGTGCCATTGGTTGCATGTGTCTTGGCGCGGGTCTGATGGCACTCCTGGGAAAGTGGGCCTAGACATGACTGTATATATAGAGAATACATCTCGTCGATGCTCGATGCGTCGCTCTCTTTCAACGCGGGCTTGAACTCTCCACCGAGCATGCAATCATGCTCGTGTCAACGAAAGCGGCACCACAATGGGCCGGCTGGATTGCGACAAGTGGTCATAGGTGCTTGCCGATCAGGATTAAAGCTTCTTCGTACGGATGAATAGGTGAACGAACACGGAGAGATAATACCTCCAGATGAAGTTCTGGTGGCGCTCCGGAGGAAAGCAAATCCTTCTCGTCCGGTGGGGTACCCTTCAATGCCCGGACTTGACCTCTTCAAACCATCCACAACTTCCGCTAGGCATGCCATTGCGCCACGATGTTGCGCCAACGCCATCTTGAGAGAACGTGAGCCATGGAGATTTGCATTCAACGCGGTCTAATGTCCTCTGTGGTTGCCTGCTCATGCTCTCCAGGTGCTTCTGAACAAGTACAAGATGGCCACGAGGCTGTATTCCACCGCATTCCTTCTCCTCGCAATATTCTCAACCTCGATCCCTTACGTCAAGATACACACTGCACCCTGACAGCAGAACATACCTCTACCATCGAACCCTGCAGATACATAGCCCTTCATCAGGCTATTCCAACATGTCTACCTTCGACGTCCTCAGCCATATGCCGAGCTTTCTTCATTCTCAATTGTTCGTCACACCGACCTACCCGGCCACTGACTGCACCGGGAAGACCGTCATCGTTACGGGCGGGAACGTCGGCCTCGGCAAGGAGGCAGCACGTCACTTTGCCAGGTTGAACGCCGACAAGGTCATTATCACGAGCAGGTCCGCCGAGAAGGGCGAAGTAGCCAAGCGCGAGATCGAGGCGAGCACGAAGCGCTCGGACGTTGTCGAAGTCTGGTCTCTGGATCTACTGGACTATGACAGTGTCAAAGCATTCACGAAGCGGGCACAGGGCCTTAAGAGGCTGGACTGCATAGTGGAGAATGCCGGGATGCGTATGGCTCCTGAACAAATACCAGAGAGAGCAGAGCTGACCAGCCGCAGTCACCCAGGAGTTCAAAATCTTGGCCGGGAATGAGACAACGGTCACCGTCAATGTCGTCTCTACCTTTTTGCTTGCTCTTCTCATCTTGCCGAAGCTCCAAGAGACCGCACGGCAGTACAACATTACCCCGAACCTGACGATCGTCAGCTCAGAAGTTCACTTCTTCACGCCTGTGAGTATACTGATCGTGGCACCATTGGAGGCCATTTCGGATATTTGAGACTGCCGCATACTTTTCGGGACGTCTGCAAA
>JAKLLW010001624.1:0-13239 GCA_022814695.1 Neocatenulostroma microsporum
TCCGTGCCTGGCAAGATCTCTGCATGGAGCTCCTCCTCGATCTGGTGGAGCTCCGCTTCATCGTAGTTCATTTCCATTTTGGGGGTGTTGAGGAGCTGTCTGTTGGTCCTTACTGTGATGCCTCGAGGACGAGATCAAATATTGTTGTAGCTGCGGGAGACGGAAGGTTGGGAAAGGTGCGAGGTCAATGCAGAAGCAAGATCACCGTGCCACAGCGTCCCAGGGCTGAAGAGGATCCGTGCTGTACGACAGCCACCGTATCCCAATGTGAAGCGGCGGTGTCAGACACACACTGAGACCGTGAGATTGATGAGTATGAAAGGCGAACCTGTCAGACTTGTTGACAGGGGCGGAGAAGACTGATATACACACAGAGCTCCAGCATTTCCTACCCACCAAGCTGGAACATCCCGCATCGTTTCGCGCAAGAGGCACGGATTGCAACGCCAGAGGCCCAGAGCATCCTCGACCGCACGCGGGCGACAAGGGTGGAGCTCCCGAAGGGCGAGATGCTGCAAATTAATCGGTCTCGGCCTGGTCTGATTCGCTCGTTCCTGCAACACGATGGATTTTCTCCGCCGCCCATGTGCCGCCAAGCTAGTGTAATCTGGGGTTTACGATGTTGGAACCACGGCGACTCGAACATCGTGGAGCGATTCTGGGGGTCAGTGGAGATCGTCTGCGGGGAGGAGATGCTGTTGGCATCCTGAAGCTGTCGCGGCTGCGTTGCACGGCATTTGATGCGGCTCATCAACGTGGCAGATGCGATCTCCCGCGAGGGCGACAGGCCTCGTTTCAACCCGGCAATTCCAACATGCAGGTGCCGCGCGCCCGGGACCTGCGGCTCACCAGAGGCGGGTGGCGCTCTCCTTTGAAGGAAGAGTGCTAAGATATGCCTAGCACAAGCAGAATCAGCAGCAGATCACGGCCACAGCGTCTTTGTCACCTGTCATACAGTCTCTATAGACTCCACAGCTGTGCGTGTGTAGTCTTGTATAAAAGTTGTAATTTGACTCATAGTTTGCACCGTTTCGTTTCGTCGCGTTTTTCCCACGCGTGATTGCGTTTATTAGTGGGGCTGGCCAAAGTCTGGAGCAGTGTGGAGTAAGCGACGATCTGGCCGAGTGACAAGTTGGAGGTGGCGGTGGGAAGACATCGGAAGCTCATGAACACACCTCTGCTCTCCACGTGGATACTCTGAGGTGAGTCGAAGTGAACAGAGTGAAGTCAACGCGACCGTCCCCTCCAGCTCCGACGAGACTGGGTCAAAGCCGATGCGAACAACCTGCCTTCGATTCTGGATCTACAGCCGTAACACGATGTTCAACCATTCACGGCCACGGAACATCGGTACTTAATTATTCTTGAGCCACTGGCATATCCATACGTCCATAGGAAACACGACATGCTGATGGTCATGTCTGAAGGCGAATTCCACTGGGCCTTCCAGGCGCACCAAACCGAGGCGCGAGGATACGAGCTCTTACATTGGGCGCCAGGAAGACGTCTACAGGCTTTCATAGCTGCGTTGTGAAACGCATTGTTGCTGGCAATGCGAATGTGATATATCACGCACGTGCGCCTGCACACGAGTTGGGACGTCCGCCACCGCGGAAATGTTGATTAAGCGATGTGGACGGCGATGCTGCTATACAGCGTGTACAACTCGAAACTCGAAACTCGAAACCTGAGCGTGGACGATGAGCGGAAGCCGAGCTTCTAGCGAGCATCAATAGAACTGTAAAACAGGCAAGTAGGGTGCGCAATCTAAGTTCGCGGTAACCTCACTTCATCTCCTTGCACCACACATGACAACAGCTTGCGGTACGCCAAGCCAAACAATACCGAGCATCTTGCCTATTGTCTCTGCACAAGACTAAGCGGTTCCCTAACCTCACTCAAGTGAAGTTCTCTGACGAGCTCACACGATCGCTTGGCTTATTGATCCATTGACGCCCCGCCACAATCTGAACTTCGTCCTCCTTCACCACAACAACTTCTTAGAAGAAGCAAAAAATCAAACAAAGCGCAAGACACATCGTCTTGCAAAGTCTCCAACATTCTAAGCGTCTAGCAACAACGACCAAGGAGCTAACTGCGATTCCCTCACGGCTACCACCACCTTGGCTGCTGCTTTCTGTGCTCAGTGTTATCTCATCAGGCACCAGACTTGATCCGCACAACAATCTCGACATGTCACCAATGCAGGCAGTCCGTAGCCTGGAGACCGGAACCATCCTCAACGAGCACCACACATTCGAGGAGTACATCAATCGCCGCGGCGGCTGGCTGGGGAAGCAACCGGACTATGCACGTATGCCAACTGGTCTATTTTCGATCGCTCGTCGAGATGCAAAAGACGTCTTCCAGGGAGACCACGCCCTCTCAGTCCAGGAGGTGCGCCGTCGCGAGAGGGCTCATGACGCAGACCCACTGCTCCCACTCCCGACTACAGACAACACCGAGTCACTTGACAACTTTCAAAGCTATCCGGACCGTGAGTGGTCGCCAGGTGTCACGTGGCCAGTACCACGACCTCCGGCCGACAGTGAGGACTCTGTCTCGGATGCGCTTGAGACACCGCGTTCACCGACTGCGACGTTCCAGAGTATACATGCAGCAGGCATGTCTCAGACCCTAGCAGCTTCGCATGATCAAATACATGGGCGCCCTTCGCAAAACCGTTCCCGTTCACCATCTTTGAGTAGGCAGACGGCGACCCCGCCAGGATCGCCAACCACAAGCGCACATTACGGAGCCGTTGGCCCGAACGCACAAACATCCACCACGAAGGCAACAAACAAGAGCCAGTCAGCGCTTTCTTCGCAGCAAACCACTACAGGTCGGCCATCGCGCAATTATCACCAACGAAGCAGCGACCAGTCTTCGCAACTGCTGCCATCATCCAGCTCACCAATGGCGGAGCTCGCGACAACAGGTGCAACAACACCCGCTTTCGGAGATGCGCCTGCCAAGCAGGGATCGTCGCCACCGTTAGCTCACGCTGGCGACACTACTCCTCAGCGAGCGAAAATCCTCCAAGGTATCATCGATGCTCTGGGCCAGCCGCAGGCTGCAAGGGCTGAATCATCATCATCGCCGGATCTCGTTGATGTCGACGGAGGCATTGCGTCGCTCGCGGGCCGTGGTATTCGTGTGCCCGTCAAGCAGAAGCGCGGCACCAAGCGAGCAGCTTCAGAGTCGCCGACCGACAGTGTTATCGACAGCCAGATCATAGATGCTGATCAGCCAGTGGAGCAACGTCCGGTGAAGCGGCTGAAGCTCAAGGGCCCGCGCGATCCGTCGACGACGCCGCCACACGAGATAGCAAGACCTGAGCCAGAGACACCAGCACCAAAGCGCACTCGCACCAAGACCACAACGAAGAAGACGCAGAAGGCGAGATCTCCGTCCGTGGATGCGAATGTGGATGAGGATGATGGTCTTGAAGCTGTCATCGCAGGCACAGCCCTGCCGACATCCAGAGCGGAAGCTGTACGAGCAGCCAAGGCCCGCCACGAGCGTCTCCTCCAGCAGTACCAGGGTACCAACCCTACCGTCTTCGGAGCGAACCGGAAGTCGCGCGAGAGACGCACACGCAAGAAGACCGAGCCAGACTTCCCACCCGAGTTTTTCAACCCGGACAACTTTGCGCCAGGCGAGGAGATGGATAGTGTGCGCTGCGTGTGTGGCGCTACCTCCGATGACAACGGGCACATGCTCAGCTGCGATGAGTGTAATGTCTGGCAGCACAACGCCTGTATGGGCGCTGCTGTGCCAAAGAATCCCAGGAAGGCGAAGTATTTGTGTCAGATGTGCGATGCGTGGGCGCATCGGGAGCTGCTTGCGAGGTTGCGGAGAGAGGAAGCCGATTAGATACAGGTGGTGAAGAGGCTCGCTGAGCATCCGTCCTTCGCATAATTGAAGAGAGGGTTGCGGTGCATCGTGGGAAACGTTGGACAGCGGGATGGTTTGAGGAATGGAGTATCACGGCGCTTCTACTGGTTGCAGCATCTATGCAGGTTGTGGGTCAATAAGACACATTCAGTCGTCCCCATCGCCTCCTTGTAGTCTTTGCCGACCTTCTTCCCTTGCTCGCCGGAGGCTGTCCTTTGCTGCTTGCAGTCTCGGTCGCATGTGACCGACGTCGTAGGTCCCGCACAACAATTCGTAATCTAGACTATCTTCGAAGAGCCATGGCTCCTGCCTGAGTAGATCAGCGACATCATTGAATTTGGTCCAGAATGGGGAATCAGATGGATAGTAGTGGATTAATACGACCCATGACATTGGCCTAGCCGGATTGCCTCATCTGCTTGCCGCTATCCATGTCATTCTCGTCAGACACATTCGCGGCCATGAAGACCACACCATCTCGTTTGAGAGCCAATGGGTCATCTAGCCAGCTCTGATGTTGCCCATCTACCATCGACTCTCCATCTGATCAGAAGTATCGGCCGTGCCCATGATCCCAGATCCCAGATTTCTTCTGGCGATCTATGCATCTCACTCACAGTCCTGCCTCCAGATGATGCATTTGGTCGCACCTCAACCGCATGCCCGATAACTTCATCACAGCCCTGCTTCCAGACGATGCAGTATTGCCTGGGCACGGTCGAGCGGTCAGGCCATTACGTTCTCATGCCGCAAGGCTTGCGTCCTCGCCTACCCTTATACAAGACACAGTAGCACAGCAGCCCGGGAAAGCCGATGGAAGTCGTAGGAAATGTGTTTCGTCTCGAGAGACAGCTAAAGCACAGGGAGATCAACATGAGCCATGCACCAGTGCCTAGCAGATAGATGTATTAATCTCGTGTGATATCAGTATTCCGTTTTAATCCCAGATGCGTCCGTAGATGCGCAACGCTTTCTTCCAATGCACTCATGGACGCCGGACTCCTCGCTAACATCGCTCAATATGCCAACAAATCCAATCTAGTTCATGTCGAATGCCTCTGCAAATTAACCGGCCCAGGCGCCAACAACCCCTGGCGCACCTCACTCGAAGGCCGTGGCAAAGGATGCTCCTCAAATATAGCGCTCATAGGCCTAGTCAGATCCGTCCTACTCCCACCTAATGAGCTCCTACTCCTCCTCTCATGCGGACTTTTACTGCCGCTTCTCCTGCCTACTGGCGAACCGCTACCACTCCTCCTCCTATTCTGTGGACTTGTGCTCCGCGCTGTGCCCGGAAGGACAGGTGCGAGTAGTGGGCTGCTCGGTCTTGCTCCGCTCATCTGCGGGCTGGAAGGCGCAGAAGGCATCTCGATGGCGCCGTCTCGGGGTTCGGGGATAAGGTGAGCGTTCGATCCGGAGTCATTGCGGCTATGGTTCACGAGACCTGCTTCTTCCGGTGGAGGCGAGCCGGCTGGCGTCATCCTCGGATCGTACAGCCATGCTGACTGTGGGTAGACAGCCTTGCTGCTTCGCTTGCTGGACCGTTGAGAGCCTTTCCGTGCAGCGCCGAAGAAAGGTAGAGGTTTGCCTTGCTGTCTCCGGCGCCACAGATACAGTCCGGCAAGGAAGATGAGCACTGCTCCTGCGGCTAGGCCAGTGGCGATACCGGCGACGGAAGCGTTCTTTATTTGGCCGCTACCAGCGTCGGCAGCTGCAGTTGCAGTAGCGCTTGGTGTTGAACTACTGGAGGTACTGGATGTGGAGGCGGAAGCGACGGTCTTCAACGTGGATGAAGCACGTGTGCTTGTAGTTGAGGGTAGTGACGAGGAAGATGGTAGGATCGTCGGATGTGAAATCGAAGGCCTCTCCGTAGGCCTTGATGATCGGGAAGGAATCCCGTGTGTAGGTGATGCTGTTGGCGCAGAAGTTGCCGAGTCCGAGCCAAACACTGCACTGGTCACGCCGTTGAAGTCTGACTCGAAGCTGGCAGCGACAGTGCTAGGCAGAGCAGATAGCAAGATCGACAGCGCATTGGTAGTCGCTGGGTCCTCTGAGGCCGCCATGGTGTCAGTCGGTAGGCCTGCCGGCCTAGTGTTGGAGGCGAGATCAGATCCAGATAGCGAAGCAATGTCTCCAATAGCGGCTATAAGGCCGACAAGGTCTCTAGTAGAACTCGCTGTTGTCGGAGACGCTTTGGTTGTGAGGTGGGCAGCGGTAAGGTTGCTAATCCGCGACACAGTATTGCTAGCTGCAGGTACCTGAACGCTGGCGGTTACCTTGTTGAGTAAAGACGGACGTTCGTTGTTGCCAAGAAGAATGCCAGACGGATGGGATGTCAGCTTTGTTGCATTATGCCATGGACTGCTCAGACCAGCAGATCGAACGCCTGTAGCTAAGCTTAGGTACGTTGACGAGGCTGATGACCCGACGCCGTCTGCTTTTGATGGGCTCGAAGTAGATGAGGCTCTGCTGACTGGGGCTGTGCCTAAGTCGATGTGATTGGGCTGTAAAGATGGGGCCGATTTGAGCGCTTGCTGAGTAGATCCTGTGGATGGTGAGAGTTCACCAGTCTTGTATAGCGATGTCGAGGTAGAGACTGTAGTTGCAGTTGCGTATTGTTGAGATAGGGTTTGCAGGGAGGAAGTTGACGAGGGAACCGAAGTGGAATTGAGGAAACGAGCTGATCCCGGTCAGTCAACATGAGACAAAAGCCACCGGAGATCTCCCGCAGATATAAAGACTCACGTTGAACGACAGCAGCCGCCGTGGTGGTTCCAAGTGTCAGGAGATATGCAAGAAGCAGGAGAGGTAGATAGGAGAGCATCGTAAAGTAGTAAGCGACAGGCGATAGGAGATGTAAGCAGACCACGCTATCACCGACGACAAAGCTGCGACAAGACGAAATGCTGATGGAAGGCCGAGTACGAGAGACCCAAGTGTACTTAGCTGCGCAACTCGGCCTCTTCCACGTTTACCTCTTACTGATTCCAACAGTGGCACAAACATCTCCATGCCGCGAGCCTGCTTGCTGTGCCCTCACATCATCCTCGGTATCGCATTCCGGGACGAAAACCACGAGGCTCAGACACGTCCAGTCATGTCCAGTCCCTGCGATCTGGGATCTCTGCCAGACTGCCATGTGTTGGAAGCGGCCCGGCGATCCTGCAGGCTAAAGTTGGAAAATTGGCGCTGACAGGCGCCCAAGGCGCAGCAGGCTGAGCTCAGCTAAGCGCGCGTGAGGGCGATGGGGCCAGAGAGAGATAAGGACGCTGTGCCGCGAGATGCTGTATTTTCGTGAGCCTTTGCTTTTCGTGGGGCTCTGCAAAAAAGTTCTGATGAGGGCGCAGCAAAAACGAAGGATACGATCACTTTGGGCGACTCGTTGCTTGGTGAGAAGCAGGGAAGATGCAATCGCGAAGTTGGAAGCGAAGGACACAGCGGCCTTGGCAGGCGGAAGAGCCCCACAAAAATGTTCCTGTTCGCAAGGCTACATGAGCAAGGATATCCCATATTGCTATTGATTGCCCTGCCTAGAAGACATTGTCAAGACAACAGCGACTCGGAACCTGGACGATACGGTGACCGAATGACACGTATAACCCGCCTGAACCAACGGGAACGACCAGACCGCATACGATAGCGAGGTTCATGTCGACGAGGAAGGAGAGACAGATACGAACAGCTTCTGGGCATATCAAGCTCTTGAACCTGCCTCCCGAACAGTCAAGAGGTGAGATTTTACAATCGTGAGGCGGTTGCTTCTAGCATCTTTGGGCTAGATGTTCCCTTCTGTTTTCTATCATCTGTCCTCGACAGACATTGCCGATGTTCTGCCTCCTGCGCGGCAGTAACAGCTCCCCGAACGTGACCTTAGGATGCCTAGGGTATGTCGAGTTCCACGGTGCCTCCGCATCGCCAATTGACCATGGTCATATTCACATCGGCCTTCCTAGAAGCTGCTGTATGCAGAGGCGCGATGATTACTCGTCTCTACCAGTCGTAAGACGCGGAGTCTCGGAAAGGTGTCCGTTACTCAGGATCTCGCACCATGGTAAGCTCAACCCCACGCAGCCATACACAAATCCTGTCAAGGGCTCTTCGTTCCAAGTCCACTCGCATCCACTCACTCATCCCACAACACCACCCCCAACCCCACCAGAATGCAATTGCAACTGCTCCCCCTTCCCCTTATCCGTCGCCGTCATAATCGTTTGCTGAATCCACTGCGGCCATCCTCTGAGCGGAGCGATCATCCAGTTGTCAGGCGCTATCAGAATCTGCCTTCCGCGTCCCGAGAAGATTTGCTTCACAATAGCATCCGTGACCATCTCCGGCTTAATAACCTGTGCCCCACCCTTCTTCAACTCCTTTTCAAACGGCGCCACAAGAGGCGTACTCGCGAAAGTCGGGTGTACGCACGTGAATTTAATCTCCGGAGCTCCGTACCAGACTCGGGTTTCCTGGGCGAGACCTTCGTGGAAGGAGAGGACGGCGGCTTTGGTGTTGCAGTAGGGTACCATTCCTGCTTGGGTTACGAAGGAAGCCATAGAGGCTAAGCTGACGATGTGACCCTTCTTGGCTGCGCACATGGCTGGCAGGAAAGCTTGAACGAGGTAGTAGTGGCTGATGATGTTTACGCCGAAGATCCCGGTAAGCTTTTCGGGAGACATCTTGAGGATTGGGCCATCGTTCGCGACGCCGGCGTTGTTTATAAGGATGGATGGGTCGCCATGCTCCTTCTTGACGCATTCGGCCACGAATTTGACGGCTTCCGGGTCGGTGATATCGCATTTGTAGTACGCGATCTTCGGATTCCCTTGCATAGTCTTCGGCGCTTCGTCTCGGACGTCTATAGCGATGACTTTCACTCCTTTCTCGGAGAGGCCTTTGGCCATCAATTGCCCGAAGCCTCCTGTCCCGCCTGTGATGACTGCTATTTCCTTCGGCCAGTCGTAGCGGTGGGCTTCAGACTTCAATCGCCAATTGTTTTGGCCGAGCTCGCCTAGGTAGTCGGCTGCCCAGCGGTAGGCTCCGAAAGCCGTGAGCCACTTGAGAGTTGTGATAGCTCCTGCGATGACGTCCTGAGATACATGGTCTTGGAGGTATTGCAGGACTGGGCCGCGAATGCTTTCTGGAGCTTGCGTGAGGAGGAGGAGGAGCGGGCCGGTGAAGAAAGGGTTGAAGGCTGTTTTCGAGAGGAGTACCATGTTGTTTGATCGCTCTGTCTGTGAGGGGGGTCCTGGGCAAGAGCGCGCTGCACGATGTGCTTGGAGGTTGTGGTCCTGCTGTGGCCTGTCGAATGGTTCACGATCCTCGTCCGTAAGTGAAGATGTGGACGTCTCGGTAGGGACTAGATGAGTAATGTGTCCAAAGTTATGTCGGAACGGTGGTAGATGGGCGCGAAGTAGTCAAGTACCTACTATATAATCACAACTTCCCTCGTGAGGAGTGAGGAGTCGTTACCTATATCATCATGCCGGAGCGTTGTACTTGCATACCGAGGTACCGCGGCGACGTTACTAGATCCACTTTCTGAGCTTATCGCGCTGCTTGCTTCTTTGGTATGGGGGCGGTAAGGCGACTAAGACTGGCCGTGTACATCGTACAGAGATACAGCGGCACGTCAGCGAGCTTCGGACTCGCGTGGTGAAGCGAGAAGGGATGCAGGAGCTCGTTCCTTGCATCGATGGTGGTGCTGGAGCGGGAGACGGCCGATGGTGAGACTAGTTTGCGCGCCAATGAGGGAGCGAGCTGGCCGCGGGGATGGAGACCGTTCATGTGAGTCGGAGACCTAGGTATATATATGTATATATATGTTCGAGCATGTATACTAGCACGAGAGCTTCAAGCCTGTTGGCAAGCACATTGACACCTTTCCTCTACCCATGCCTCGATAGCGCATTCGCCACTCGACCAGCGATTCGCCATGTAGTCCGCCACGCCAAACCTCGCAAGAGGCTCGCATACCCCATCCGACACCAATCCACCGCTGCTCAGACAGCTTCGCATGAAGAACCAACATCGGATGTGGATGATAATGAATACATTAATCAATACGACCACCTAAACCCCACCCCTCCCGATCACAGCTCGCAAACCTTCACAGACTCCTGCGCCCTCACCATAGCCGCAGGCGCCGGCGGGCATGGCTGCATCTCATTCCTCCGCGAGAAATACATCGCCAACGGCCCTCCCAATGGCGGCGACGGCGGGACGGGAGGGAGCGTCTACATCCAAGCTATTCGCGGAGAAACGAGCTTACATAAGATTGCTAGGAGAGGAACGCTGAAGGCTGGGAGAGGGAAGAATGGGCAAGGAAGTTTGAGGGGCGGTGGCAGGGGGGAGGACTGTTTGTTGGTTGTTCCTGTGGGGACGGTTGTCAGGGAGGTGTGGAGGGTGGATCCTCTTGCTGAGGAGGAGAGCGAAAACAGACGAGGGATTGGGTACGGTGCCGACGCGCGCGACGACCAGGAGAACCCGGACGAAGATGCTGTTGACCAGAGTCCGAAGTGGAGGAGAGACAAATGGCTTCTCTACCCCGGCGTCCTCCCCAAATCCTTCACTTCCGCCGATTTCCCTGCTCTCCCTCGCCCACGACGCAGCAATCTGGTCGCTATGCAGCCCGAAGCTCCTCTCCGCCTAGATCTCGACAAGCCGATGGAGCACCCCTTACTACTAGCAGCAGGCGCCATGGGCGGGCTAGGAAACCCCCACTTCGTCACGAAATCCATTCATAAACCCAAATACGCCACCAAGGGCGAAGAAGGCACGCGCATCCACCTGCAACTCGAACTTAAGCTCCTCGCCGATGTTGGGTTGGTGGGTCTGCCTAATGCAGGCAAGAGTACTTTACTCCGCGCCCTCACGAGGAGTAGGACGAGAGTCGGCTCCTGGGCTTTCACGACTCTGGCACCGAACGTCGGCACCGTAGTCCTCGATAACCACACCGGCCGCCCTTCGCTCGACACTTCTGGCCGCCGCAGAGAGCGGAGGACGAACTTCACTATAGCGGATATTCCGGGATTAATAGAAAACGCACACCTCGACCGCGGGCTCGGGCTTGGCTTCCTCCGACACATCGAGCGCGCCGCCGTCCTGGCTTTCGTCGTCGATCTAAGCGCCGGTGACGCCGTCGCAGCGCTAAAAGCTCTGTGGAAAGAAGTAGGCGAGTACGAAAACCTACGGGAGCGGGAGCTCAATGCTGAGACGGAAGGGCCGCAACCTTCGGAAGATGGGTTGGTGGGGTTTAAGCCGTATGCGAGCTCCATTTCACCAGGGATGGAGCCTGAGCCGCAGCAAGCACGGAATGATGGCGAGGAGGGAGACGAGGATCTGGTGCTGGACCCTCCTGTTGGACGGAAGTTGCCACCCCTATCTTTACCACCGATCAGCTCGAAGCCGTGGTTCGTCGTCGCGACCAAGGCTGATCTTCCGGACACGCAAGAGAACTTTCTATCCCTCCAACAGTACCTGTCACGGGTGCAGGATGGTGAAGAGGAGCATCCGTGCAATGCATCTGTCATAGCCCGTGCTGAGGACGCTCTTGCCGAGGATGCCCTTGCCGAGGATGTACATGCGGAGGATGCTCCAGTAGAACGGATCCCTGCGAGCCGCAAGAAGAAGAATGCGTGGCGCAAACGTTTGAGCGCTGTACCGGTATCTGCGATCAATAAAGAGGGTGTGGCTGGGATTCCGGAGATTGTTGTTGGGCTACTTGAGCAGTGATGGACCGTCATGAATTCGATCCGGCGGTATCTTGCCATCGGCGATCACGCCAGCACCGAATGAGATTTCCACTTTGGAAGCGTGTGATGAGTGGGTGCGCACACGAAGAAAAGCTTATACCATGTCGATTGCGTTGTCAAGAACATGACTGTTCCTGATGAACCCGCCCCTTCCTTCTCTCATCCATCATTTAAACATTCCGGCGTGGTTAAGTCGCCGTGCTGTACGGCGCTTCAGCGGCCGGTCTTTAGATGGCAGGTGACTGGCAGAGCAGACCGTGCGATCTCACAGGTCTGCCTCACGCCAGACAGTAAGAACAGTACAAAGGGCGCCGCCGCTACCGACGGCCGGGTGCCCATCGCTTCCAAGGACCTCGCAGTCTCGACTCAGACAATGGACGAAGCTTCCTTACGGATGACGCTGCGGTTCACGGTGGAGCATGCGAGAGTCGGGCTGGCGATTAAGCGGCTCAGTGCATACAGCGAACCCTGAAGTAGTGGTAATGATATTGGATGAGGGCTCGCGGCATTGGCAGACAGACTGTGTAGCCTCGACGTTGGACTGGGCACACGGCACGCAAGAGTGTTTGGCGAGGGTGCGGGAGGGTAGTGGAAGAGCAGCCATGCGATACCTCCGGCACCGCACCGAAGAGGAAGGATGCGTGGAAGAAGCGGGTAAGCGCTGTGCCCCCGTCTACGATCGCCAAGGAGGGAGTGCAGGGAAACCTGGGACTGGTCGTGGGCTTCTAAGGAGTACCTTTCAAGAAATATCGTTCAGCACGAGGCACGACTCATTTGTGTAGTGTCTGTCCGTCATCACGCCTCCGGCGGAAGGAATTGAGGAATTATGCAGCCTTGCATAAGCTCCCTAAGGTACTCTCACGTAGCTATTCGCCACACTGGTTGGGATTGGATCTCGCTTCGAGGGCTCAAGGCTGAGCTGCGACGGCAGTCTCCGATCCACCCCACTCTGTGCCTCCTCCGCACATTAGGTAGGAGCTATCTCCACCTTGTATTGATGAGTGATTAGCACTGCCTCCACGAGTGTGTCCTGCCCTACATTTGCTGGAGCGTTTTTTGCGTTTGCGGCAGTCTGCTTATCGACGGCAAATACCGATCATGCTGCTTTATGCCTCACCGGTTTGGAAGCTTGGGATGAAGGATGGGGCGGAGCGTCAGGCTGTGGGCCTTGTGTATGAAGTATGGATTCTATCATCTATCACTGCAATGACATTGGCTGTACGGAGGCATGATCGAAAGATCGCAGGGGAGGAATGGACCGCTGCTGCAACGTACCGTTGGAGCGACTGCGGAAGTTATGCGAATTACCGTGTCATACAGCTCAGGAGCTACAGCTTCTTTGCCTTGCTGCTGTGTAACATGGATCTACAGTAGCTCTGTAAACGAGGGCTGAGTTTTAATATCCACACCGACCACTCTCGCAGCCTCTCCAAGGTGTTCAGCACATTTATGCTGCAGATGATTCCGCCAGCATCTGCTCTCTTGCTGTACAACTCTCTGGGAGCGTAGCAGTTCCTCCACTTCACCAAACAAAACACGCCCTCCAACATGGTCGACCCTTTCAGCCTTGCCTGCGGTATCGCAGGATTCGCATCAC
>JAKLLW010001625.1:0-13225 GCA_022814695.1 Neocatenulostroma microsporum
AATTTCGCAAATCGTCTCTCTTCCAACAGCATCAACATCTTGGTCGTTATCGTAGAGTCTACGTCACCGCTGATCATATGAGGATAGTTATGGCATGGGCGCAGGAAACAGATCAAGATTCAAGAAACGAACCGAGACACATCGATCCCTCCTCTCTGGGTCGCGTCCCGAAAAAGGCACGCCCAAAGAAGTCTATTTTAGGCTTGCGCGGAGATCGTCGCAGATCTGCCTGCCGGCAGCCTCAGCCCTCAGGCCGACCGTAACCTTCACCATACCGGCGGATGCAGTGCCAAGTATGAGTAGAAATAAAGGAAGGCTCCAAGGAAAGGAGCCTTGGTCAAGAGGCTCACACACTTCCTACCAACGATGAGGAGATGTTGTTTGGGCGTCCATCAAATTCGTACACATGTGTATACATCACAGTATATGTACTCATATTCACATACATATCCATCATCACATCGTCGCATATACACTTTCCCAGCCTTGTTTCATCTCACGCAGTTCTATCTTGGATAGCCCCATCCTTAACATCCTTAACATCGTAAACAAACCCAACAACCTTCCTCCCCATCTTCCTCGGCGGCGGCACGACAACATGATCACAAGCCTGCTTGTTCGACGCCGTAAGACTCTTCGCCAACTCCCTCATAGCCTCCACCATCTCTCTTTGTCCAGCCATCAAATCTTTCACCTGACTCGAAAGGGCATCGGCTCGTTTGTCATTCGCTTCAGCTCGCTTATCGCTGACTTCGAACCTTGCATCCGTGGTACTTCGTTGGTTCTTTTGGAGGTCGGCGAGAGCGCGGACTTGATCCGACGTCTGCGAGATGGAGATATGCATCTTCGATTGACTCGCGCTGTGGTTGTCTCGGAGGGACTTCACATGCTGTGCATTGTGCTCGGTGACCGCTTGGATCTTGCTGAGGTGTGATGTGAGAGCGGACATGATGAACTTTGGGTTGCCTGAGCCTGGACTTTCGTCTCGGGAGCGTTCGGCATTTCGCTCAAGGGAGTCGTGGATGCGATTCAGTCGTTCGGTCAGTGGCGTGAAGTCGATGTCCGTCGATGGCGGTGGAGGAGCTGATTTCTGCGCTTCGAGAAGAGCATGGATGTGTTCAGCGTTGCTCTCCGTCGCTGACCGAATGGATTCGAGATGCTCGGTCAATGGTGCAAAGTCCACTTGCTTCGCTGAGGCCTCTTTCTGCGCCTCGACGAGCGCCTCCAGATGCTCGCCAAGCACGTCGAATTTGCCACTCAAGGGCGATCCATCTTTCTGCGCGTCCACAATCTCCTTCAGCTGCTCCGAGTCATACTCCGCCCACTCCCGCAAAGCTTCCAGATGCTCGCCCAACCCATCGAATTTCTCAATCATCGATGTCAGAATCGCAGGGTTGTTACTGTCCCAGACAGCGTTGCGAAGTCGTTCTTGAGCGTCCACGATCTGCTTCAGTTGATCGTTCTGCTTCGCGGAGGCAGTACTGATTGCCTGGAAATACTCTGCATGGCCATCAAGCTTGTCCGCAAGGGGTGCGAAGTCCATCTTGGGCGGCGCATTTGCTTCGACAGCGCCCCTCGTGGCTTCCATCTTCTCAAGTAATGGCTGCAGATCCACCTTCGCCTGACTCCTGGCATATCGATTGCCCTCTTCGATGGCGTTGTAGATCTGCTCCAAGTGCTCGCCAAGCGGAGCCAGACTCTTCTCTGCTGTGTCGCCAGCTCCAGCCCCAGTTCCCGAACTGGGTGGGCGCTCGTCCTCTCCACCACTTGCAAAACCAACTAGTGCCTGCATATGTGCAGACTGCTGGTCGATGGCTGTATGTATCTTCTCCAGGTGCTCCGCTAGCGGTGAGAGATCCAATTGCGGCTGCACGGGCGCTTCTTTGCCCCAGAACGGTGTCCCAGGCTTCGAGTCGGGCGCTGTGCCTTCTTCAAGCAGCGCCCTGATCAACGCCGAGTTCTGCTCAACGGCTTCTTGTACACGCTCTAATCGGTCCGTAAGCGGCGAGAAGTCGATTTGCGGTCGCGCTTGCTGCTGCTCTGTGAGCTTCTCGAGTCGCTGCGTGACGGGTGAAAAGTCGATCTGTGGTCGGGCCTGCTCGGTGAGCTTCTCCAGCCGCTCTGTCACCGGCGCGAAGTCGATAGTCTGAGGTGACTGTTGCTGCTCAGCGAAATCTTTAGCACTGTCTTTGCGATCACTTGCCGCGCTCTCCATGAGTGACTGTATGCGATCGAGATGAGACGAGAGCTGCGACATGTCAAGGTAATCGTTCCGTTGTCCTTTTGCAAGTGTCTCAAGTGTCGACCGCAGCTTCTCGTCGTTGTCATGCTGTCTTCTCGCTAAGCCCTCGACATGCTCTGAGTTTCTGGCTAGCAAGTCGTTCATGCGACCCAGATGAGACGAAAGCTCACTCATGTCGAAATACCCTCCCGTTTCCTCGCGCGGCTTAGCTTCGATTGGCGCTTGCTGCTTCTGCGCAACCGCGGCGATCTGCTCCGTATTTCGCTCGACAGCTTCCATCATGCGTTCAAAGTACTCCTCCAGCTTCGATATCTCATTACGCATGCCCTTCGCTTCCTTCTTCACCTGCTGTCCCACAGCATTACCTAGCAGATCCTGACTCGCAGGCGAGCTTCCACCCATCATATTGCCCTGCGCATCTTGTACAGGTATGATACCCTGCGCCGCTCCGCCAAGCCCATTCTCTTTCGTATCCGAGAAGGAGATGTACATCCATTTGCTCTTTAGACGCGCAAAAGCTGGGTGCTTCCATGCTTTTTGCAGCAAGTCCGCAGACTGGAAGCTGAACAGCTGCGGGCCTGGACGTGTACACTCCGGGAAGTTAGATTGCAGGAGGAGCCACCATTCGTTCGCTATGTGCGCCGACGCGAACGTGAGGAGATAACGAGATTTGAGGTCGTCGCCCTATCGATGTGCAAGCGGGAGTCAGCATTCCACAGCCATGGTACTGGGTACGTTATGCGCACATGGCTGCACATACCCGTGTCGCATATGCATAGAACAAGTTCCCATCTACAGCAGGCTTCGCATCTTCGCCGAGTAGTGGCTGGCTCACTGGCCTCGTGTTCGGTGTCGGCGACGTAGGCGGACGCTCAGCGCTCGCTTTGCCTTTCGTGGGCGTTGTTGGAGTCGCATCTCCATTCTCACCATTGTTGTTCACTTGAGCATTCGGGATCGTCTTGAGATTGCCAGTCGTGCGCCGCCGTTTGGGACTGAGCCAAGACCTGCGCGAGAAGTATGAGCGACCATGCCGTGCCTCGGTGAGTATGTTCATCGTCTCAGTCCCCCTTGGGTACTCACATCTCTCCGCATGGGATTATCGTAACGGCAACGGCGATGTAGTATAGCGTTCAACAAAGTCTATGCGCAACGTGCGAAATTACATCGTACAGAAATATATGTCCAAGCGGGATACATGGCATCGACCATGCTATGCGCTGACCGCAACATCATCATATGGACAAGGAAAAGCACACAGGGTGGCAGGGAAAGCTCACCAAGCTGCCGGCTTGACAGCGGTGGCAGCTTGATCGAGGAGCCGAGTGACGTGCGGGCTGCGACGCCGTTGGTTCGGTTACTTGCCGAGGACGTTTGCGTGACTGCCACATGGCGAAGCTTGGCTCTTGCGAATTCAGACAAGCACCGTGCAAGGAAGCCTTGAACACTCTATCGGTGCCTTCTTGAACGTCGGAGCGGTGGATGACGATTTTCCGAGTTGCAAAGTTCTTCGGTATGATAATGGTGTGCACAACAAGAACGCAACCATGAACCTTCGAGACGACGATAGCGTGGGAAGGCATCATCATCGCTGTCGTAGGGTTAGGGTTTGGGTAAGGCCATCTCGAAGACCATTTCGCAGATTGATATACCTCGCCAACACGAACATGGTCTCAGAGCCTAACAGTACGTCAATACTGCCGTTCTGGTATTGATGGCGTTGTTTTCGCGCCCATTGCTGCCCTATTGCCGCCGTTCTTGAGGTTTGCGGCTTCATGTCAGTCTCGCAGCATCAAGCTTGACGAGAAAGTATACCTTGCGTTGCACGGATGCCTGGTCATACTCATGTGCAGCACCACTGAACTGTTTCTCAACAGGTCGCATCGTCGATCATCAAATGGCATACTAGAAAATGCACACGAGCTCAAGAGACAAAAGGCGACATCACGGGCATGCTCTCCAGAGGTAAGCACGTGTAACTCATGCTATCAACACCCTTTAGGCCAGCTCCCTCACACCCATCTCGCATTCCCTGTCCCCAAGCCGAAGCACGAGACATCACGCAGATACGGTAACAGGCTCGTCCTGTCCAACCCGGCCCTCCTCCACACCGCTGTAGCGTGGACTCCTGACCGGGTGAGATGGTCGCCAGGATCGTCGGAGTCTCCCAGCTGTAGACCGTGAGGTTGAGTGGAGTCGAGGTGGATCGGTCTTCGTCCAGCGCCGTAGTTGTGATATCACGCTTCGATATCGGTGTCGACATGACGCCAGTGAGGCCGAACATCAGCATCAGGACACTGCTGACGGCGTTAAGTGCCATGTAAAAGATCGTCCACTGCCCTGCCTCTCCATATGCCATGACGCTAGGCCTTGGCTGTCGATTCCTCACAGCTTCGGCGTGTGATATAGCGTGGGTGCAAACAAGTGGATGCTGGATGTCTCATATGAGTGAATGGATAGCCGACAAAAGGAGTCTACGCTTCTTGTAGCAGCGGTCTTCGGGCGGTGCCCTCATCTTCGACCCGCGCGAAGCTTGCAAAGCTGCAGCGAACCTTGGTAGAGACAGAAATACGCCAAACGAGCAAAGCACTGGCGGTCTCTTCATGGTCAGCTGTGCGCAAATCATCGACATGGAACAACACAGAAGTGACGTTCAGATGTTCAGAGCGAGAGGCCTGGGTATATAGATGATATGCTGCAGTACTACCTCAACTCCAAAACGCTCATATTATGGTCTGGATAATGGCAGTACCCTGCTCAACGAGCCATCGCATATGCTTTCCTACCGTTGCGTGCCCGTCGACGTACCAGCTGACTGCGGCCACCACAGAGGCCGAGACAACAACCCCAGTGACCGCAATGTTGCGGTCGGCTCTTGCAGTTCTCTCCATATGAGTCTGCACCCGCCTCTGAGCGAACCCTCCCACGGCGTTCTCGTTCGGAAACGGGTGGTCCGGCACGGGCTTTTCCAAGAACCTGCATAGTGGCTCCCTAGGAAAGTCATCAGCTGGCATTCCGTCATCGCCTACACCAAAGCTCGCAACCTACCAACCATCCTGCACCGTCCAATCCAACCACTCCCTCCCCTGCTTCCTGCACTCGGCCTCCAACTCAGCATAATGCCTCTCATATCTCGCCTTCCCATTCTTCTTGAAATCCCAATCATACGGTGCGCGCTGGTGTACGACTAGCCGCCAGATCCAGAAGCACTCGCTTTCGAACAAAGACCGGATGATCGACGGCCAGTCCTTCCAAAGTTTGTCTATGGTGTTCTTCTGAGACTCATACCATGCATCTATGTCCTTCCTGCGGTTTAGTATTACCTTGGCGTCTGGGTAAGCACGTAAGAGTTCTGATCCGAAAGCGGCACATGGGAGGTCGGTGACTGCGCCGCAGTTACCTAGTATCTTGTCGAACTCGGCGCGGTTCAGCAGAGAGTGTTCTTGGTGGGTTTGACTGTACTTGGCTATTGTGAGTCGTGTCCATTGCGGAGCTGCGCCAGCATCGTCACCAGGGAGTTTGAAGCCATGGTAGACGTCTCCGTAGCCGAGCTCCGTGAGAGCGATTTGGAGGGAGTCAGTACCTGTCCGGCCGAGTCCGAGGGCGAGGACCTGAAGAGGGCGGTCGCGGGTACGGTCAGGCTCGCGGAGAGGGTAGATGGTCTTGAGGAGAGAGAATGGGATGAGATTGGACATGATGAATGGTAGGACAGAATGTTCGGCAGCAAAAGGAGGAATTTTTGGGAGTGAGGTGTCAGAGGGGATATAACTGCTTACCGCCCTCTTACCATCGCCGCTGTCAATCACTCGACGTCGCATTCGGACTCTTCTTTGAGACTCTTGCTTATGAGTACGAGGGTACAGCGTCCGCTCCTTCCTGTCAGCTCGGATTTTCGCAGAGTTCATAGGGCAAGCAAGATGGGGCGAAATCGGATTAATTGTGAGTGCCATCAATTCGTTGGCGGCGCACAGAATGAGTGACTTTCAGACATCGTGACTGCTTGTTGGAAATTTCAGTGAGTGTGGTAGTGAAAGGAAGATGTCAAGAAAGGATTCGAACGCGTCTACGCTATGTCATGTGCCGTACATGACTCGACACCTCCGCTCGCCGCAAACCGCGCTAGTGAGCGCGCAGCTTACAGTTTCTGCACTTGCCAGACCAACCTAGTTCTCTTCATACTTACCTGTACGTACCATCCATACCCCCACGTTTTACCAACTCCTTCAAACATCAAGCTGACTCTCAACAGTGTTGCGAAGCGGCTGCTCACGAATAGCTTGCTTCTAGCGGAGCCTCCTGCATTGCACAGCGCGGCGAGGCATCGCTACGAGTCTCCTTCGGGGGCCTCGGTGGCGCAATTTTTGATGGTCTTCCATGTGCAGCATGCACACTCTTTCATCAGATGCTTCAGCTTCGTGCTGGAGCCTGGAGAAGGTATTGTATCTCTATTCAAAAGTGAGCTCGTCGCCGGTCAGAGATGGAGGGAGGTCACGACTGCATGCCGGCCACTTGTCCTCGCTGGCGAACGACACGGAGTGCTTTGGCTGTCGACGGCACGAAAGCAGTCGCCCACCTGTCTGGAACGCCTACTCCCCATTCTGCTCGAGTCTGCCGGGTGCGATCTTGGCGGCAGTGGTATGGTGGCCTCACCGACTCGTATCTCACCGGAGTCCCTCAACGCCGTCATCCAGGTTTGCAAGCTCGGCGACGACCATCAGCTATCGCGGGCACGATGACGACGACGCTGCTCAACCGAGTACCCCAGGAGCTCCTCACATGCTTACCCAGTAATTGGCTGTAGTCTGGACACCCCTTGATGGGCACCATGCGGACATCGACGCCAGAGCAGTAGACCGCAGCACGTACGCTGAAGGGCGCCTATCAGTATCTCGACACGCAGCACCTCCACGTAAGTTATATACCAGCTACAGCCGACGTACTGAACGAGTTTCACCAAGCAACTGTCAGCAGTAGCAAGAGCACAAGCTGCCACTGCATCACATCACTCGTACCTGCAATGGAAGATGCAGGTGGACCATACGTCACAGCTCGGACTTCCACAAGCTGGGCGCATTCGAGAAGACAGAGAAAGAGCATTGGGCATGAAAAGATGGGCCACTGCACAGCAAAAGGACAAATTAACGGTGGATTTGGAGTCAGGTTACGGGAAGGCGTGACGATTTTGGGAAGACGTAGACACGAGAGTCCGCATAGCAAATGGGCAATGACTGAATGGGAATGGATCAGACCGTCAAGACCATGATCCTTCCAAGTCTACGCAAGGGACGTGTTGATGCTACGCAACGAGCTAAAGACCGCACGCGACCCTTTGCGCTACAAGGTACCTCATCCTGAACACACAAGTGATGCGGCCTTGAAGACGAGTCCAAGCTACGACACAGCGTTCATAATCATATCAGTACTCGACCATATACTCCGCACTCTCTACTCTCTCCGAAGGCCTGCGATGACTGAAATGAATCCCTGCACTGTGTATGAGGCACGCAGCATTATCTGACCGGCTATGGGACTCTGGTGGGCTATTATACAGCAAGAAATGGGCACGTACACGGTACATGTATCCCGTGGCCAAACTCGGTTAATGAGGCGCAGCATTTGGCCCTCAACGGCGGTCAGATGGCACCTTCAACATTAAGCTCAACCGAGCTGCATCCTACTGCATCATCCAATCCCAACCAAGCCAGATGGCGACGGCCGTTAGCCGATTAGAGTGCTGAAGACCATGATCTGAGCATCCGCCACTTTGTCGTACAGACACTTCGCAACGAGGGTGGGGCCGACAGACAAGGACTGGTCGCTCATCTTGCTTGGCACACGTGGGTGGTTGACGTTGGTGTTTTGTTAGAGGCGAATGCCATGTTTGAATCTCAGCTTCGCTCGAGCATCCTCTGTCTTAGATCTCCGGCACATCGAGCATCTATCCGCTACGGTACTGCCTACCAATGACCTGAATCACCCATCTCGATTGCTAGGATTGCGCCGGAGACGAGTCTCGTCCCTTGAGCTGGCGGTAGCTGTGCGCCATCCTAACAAGCTCAAGATGACCTCGGCCGGTGTAGAAGAAAGAAAGAAGAAGGAAGGTTGCGCAGAAGATCGGCACTTATAGCTCCACATGATCATCGTCACATGTCACGTGGTCCGAGCCATCAGTCATGCTACAATATGGTCTGCCTGTGGTACGTGGTGTGAGTGTTGCTCAAGGGAGATGGGTGTTGGAAGCAGGAAAGAGACATCTTATACTTTGCTCCGCGGCGTGCCCGGTCACCATTCATTTGCAGGATGCGGCACGCACCGGGAATGGCATGTGGTTGCACTAACTCGAAAGTACAAATAGATTTCCTCAAGCAACGTGCTTTCTTCTTCCCACATACACCGGAAGACCGAGAGTCATCTTGAGGATGGCGCTCGTGGCTGTCTTCATCTTCACCGAAACTCGCCGGCGCCATCCCCGTTGCTCTCGGTACCATGTGCTAATGGTAGGCAATGCCGCAGCGCGATGGCAACGAAAGTGTTCTCGATTACGAACATCACTGTGTCCTCTACATTGTCTGCATTCGCGATATTTGCGCCGCTGGTGTAAAAGATGAGTGGACAGCCCGTCTTGCGCAACGTAGTATCTGTCTTCAGTGTCCACGCACTTGGCCGCGGTCACTCACCAGTCACAGGCAGCCACCACGCTTCGGTAGTGCCGATTAGCCTTCCCAGCTGGATACCATGGTCGGGAGATGTTCGCTGTGTGCTGCGTCCGCGCCCCTCTTTCCTTGGATTGTGTGTGCGAGAGAAGCCGGCCGGCGCCGCCGCTGGGTCTCCCTGTGTACGTCGCCCTGCCAAAGGAAGTTTGTTCGTGGCGCCGGAAAGCGATACTTATACACAAGAAGTACCCTTGTCACATGCTGGCACTTGACCATATCCGCCGCCCATGCGTACTGTGGAAATCAACAGATGGCGATGGCGAAGCGAAGAACAGATCGCTTGCACAGTGAAGAGCTCCTCGAGTGCGAAGATGCCGCAGCCGCTACCCAGTGAGTGACATTTCAACACCGTTTGCCTTTGTAGCATGGATAGTGGTGACAGTGACTGATCTGTAGTGTAAGTCAAAGCCGACACTGCTATCTGAGCAATGTGAGTCGTACGCAATGCGTGAGCAACATCATGGACGTATTGACTCGTGGACAAATAAGTAGGGACATCTCGTGTCAGTGGTGTGTAGTGATTGCGAACCTCTCCGCAAGCGTTTGGACCCTATCTCCTGCCACAAACAGTGAGTGGCGATTGCTGCCTAAACATCGTTTGACATGATGATATACAGCATCGGCTCGACAAAGTCAGCGGCCCTACCACCTCCGGTATACTCATGCATCACACTATACCGATATGCTCTTCTGGTACATACCTTCACCCTGATACATTCCACTGGCCCGGCGCCGTTTCTCCTTGACTGATGTCCTGCTCTACTTTGCGCATGGTCGCCACCGTCGACTCAATGCAGTCCATCATGTTCACCATGATCTTCAGCATAGTGAACGCCTCGTGGCCTCTCGATGCTATACAAAAGGAGCTGTGCCTTCCTATTCTGGATCTCTTCCTCTTTCTCATCAACGACCTCCCCAAGCATCAACGAACCCATTATCAACATCAATTACGAGCGACACAGGAACCACCAAGAGCTCCAAACGACCTTCCCGAACAACAATCATCAACTCATACCAACCATGTCGTTCCTCCCACCGGACGATGAGTATGACGACCTCCCTCCCATGATGGGAGGCCACCCAGGCATGGGCATGGGCATGGGCATGGGCATGGATCCCGGTCCAGCCTTCGAACACGAGCCCGGCATGATGGGCCCACCGCCCGCACTCGGCACTTTCGATGCCGATATGGCTCGCCCCATGACTCCTCCAGCCCTCGCAGGCGTCGGCCCACCAGGCCCCTTTGACCCAATGGAGTCAGGTTTCGGTGGCCCTGACCCCCGTGAGCCAGCGCTAATGGGCGATGGCTTCGTCGAAGGCTTGGCTCAAGAGCGCGGCGTCGACCTCCCTCCTCGGATGCTGGAGGAAGATGAGTTCTTCGGGACGCGTGGGTTTAATGATCCTGGTCCGACGAACATGGAGCCCGAGCTGAGAGGTATGGATCGGGATGACTACCGCTCGACTCGGTCGTTGCTCAATGAGCCTCTGCCTGGCGGTATGGTCCCGAATGCTGCTGAAGAGCTGCCGCCGATGTAGGTACCCTTCCTGCACCCCTTACCCTAGAACCTTTGCTAATATCCATCGGTAAGGTACCATAACAACGCCCTCACGCGCCGCTTTCCAGGCTGGAACGAGAGCATGCCGGAAGGCGCAGTAGGCTACGTCGGCCGTGATGAGCCATACCACTGGGGCCACGACGGTCCCAGGATGTACCCTGCCGAAGACGTCGATGATGATTTCATTGCGTCAAGGGAGGCGGATCCGGACTGGAGTCCTGCCAACTATTATAACAGCGCTGAGATGGAGGAGAGACTGCGCTTTCATTAGCGAAGTGCAACTTATGGTCTCCGTATCTGGCGCCTGCCGGCGATGCTGGCATGACTATATGCCCGACGAATAACGACTCTTCGGGGGCTTAGCGAGGCGTTCTTGGGGTTTATAACAAGACATAGGGGTCATAATGATACTTGACCGCATCACTTCCTTGTCTGTTCTTTGTTACCAAGCAACGGTCTCGTGAGCGTCCGCACCTTCTTTCCACTCTGTATGCGTTCCAGTCTCGCCATCCTTACCAAGTACCGTCAAGCGTATGGCATTCCTCGCGCCACCTTCTACCGCACCCGGCGTCATGCCCGGCGAAGCTGCACCATAGCCGTTTAGCTTGGTGCTCTAATCGCAGATCATCAGCCAGCTGCTCGCACGGCGAAGTACATCAACCACTCACCCTGAACCTCGGGCTACAAGCATTGATCCTCATCTCGTTCCCAAGCTTGCCCCAAAGGTACAGCATGATTATAATCAACGCTGCCTTACTTGAGGAGTAGCCCGGCCACCTCTTATTCAAGCCCTGCACCATTGATGCTGTGGCCAGGCTGCCGAGTTGAGTTGACATGAAGATGATGCGCGGGTTCCGCGCTTTCTGTAGCAGTGGAACAAAGGCATCGGCGGTCTGGGCGCCGCCAGCCACGTTGGTCTCCATGGTCTTCATTATGATCTTCGAGAGTGATTCTCCGGCGGGCAGGCCGCCGGTGTCTGGAGAGGCTATGCCGGCCTGCAGCACTTTAGCCAGGTCTCAATCATGTGGTGATTCTATTGCTTACGTTCACATGGAGAACATCCAGCCTGCCAAATGTCTTGTCGACTGTCTTCGCGGCTTCCGCGACGGAGTCGTCATTGGTGACCTCGATATGAAGAGCTTCACAATTCTGGTAGCCTTGAGCTTGGAGTCCCTTCGGCGCTGCTTCGCCTTTCGCCAATGTACGGCAGCCGATCAAGACGTAAATCGGCTTGCATGGTCGCGGAGAAGCTGTCTAGCTATCTCGAAGCCGAGGCCGGTATTCGCGCCTGTAATGAGGACGATCTCCTGCTCGGTACTGGCCATGGTAGATTCTTACTCCGCGCTGGACTGTGCTGGGTAGTTTAGCAAGTAGGGAATAGGTACGATTAGGGTCTTGGGCTGCTGGGCATACTGCGTATACGTCTGCGGCATCATGGTGTGAGCCTTCAGCTCGCCGGAGGAGGAGCCGCGTTAAGTCCGCAGTATATGGCTTACTGATCTTTAGGCGTCCATACCTCATCCGAGTGGGCAGGCGATGTACATCCCACAGTCTGAAGGCTCCATGGTGTGTTGTTACGGGCAGTACTTTGACACGCTCTATGATTCCACGATAGATGGAGGGAGTCGACGGCGGCTGCTTCAAGCTTGTCTTTCTCTCACCTGAACTAGGGGGTGTCTGCGAGTCTGTACACCGCTTCATTTCCAGCACGTTGCTCATATCATGCTCACAGCGAAGCGGCACCTCACGCCGCCAACTCCTTCCTCCGTGCCTGCCTATTTGGAGCTCTCTGAAGAAGGATAATGCACCTCAGGCACATGTTAATGGAGGAGGTGAGGAGTGAAGTGTGAGTGGCCAGTCGGGATCACAAGCATTATGCAGGGCAGACTCTCGGCTATCTCCACGCTTTTGACGCCATATCCATGCAGAGCTGGACTGGGATTAGGAAGTTGGACAACGTGGCTGAGAGGGGTGTCTGGCCAGGCCTTTGGCGCGAGCGTGAACGCGATGTTTCTCGGATGCAAATCCATCAGCTACGTTGGGCAGAGGCGTATGAAAGTGCTCAAGTCCACCCACAAAGTCTTGGGAGCTTGGGATCGGCACCGTTGCTTCCAGGGTTGTAGCGTGCGACTTCAAGGTTGCTTGCGCGAGGTTCGAGCTTGCTCAGTTCAGAAACGTCCAAGCTTCACAGCCACGACGACGCGTTGCGAACACCGGCTCTTCTGCTGCACTACCACCCACTACCACCACCTCCTTCTCACCTTTCTTGTATCGATTGCTGTTCCGAACGGCGCACACTCTTTCAACATCGTTTTCTACACCTCCTTCGACCCCCACCGAGCTGCGAGCCCCACTATCAGCTGAACAAACATTGGAAAGCTTATCCTCAGCACATCGAGCTCCTACACCAACTTGCACAGCCATTGAGCGCCAGTCTGGCCTCGCAATACCTCGCCAACTATCGTAATACGAGTAGCGGCCGCCAGCATGTTCGGACACCACCATGACGACGCGGCTCCGGAGGAGAAGATGGACGATGCCGTAGCAGCTGCGAACAACCCAAACAGCTCGGTAGATGCACACGAAGCGGAGCAGGCAATGCTGAACCAGGCCAAGGCTGGAGGTGCAGCTGCATTCGAGTTCAACCCAGATGCCAGCCCTGAAGAGAAGAAGGCACAGCTGAAGGCAGTATGTTCACATGCACGAAACCCTGGAGT
>JAKLLW010001626.1:0-13224 GCA_022814695.1 Neocatenulostroma microsporum
TGCCTTCTGATCCAGACGTGAACGACAGGGTAGGTGTACTGTCTGGCCCAACAGTGACGCCAGGAAGATCCGCCTTCCTCGCAGCCGAGTCAGCTAAGCTGTCCCTACCATCCTCTCCTGTGCCGCCCTGAAGCGATCCATCGTCTCTGAGCCTCAAGGCAGGGACTTCGGTCCTCAGGTGCAGGTTTGCCTCAATGTAATCCCGCACCGTCTGGCTGAGCGGACCAGCATCCGTCGTCGCTTTCTCAATGACCACCAGCGCTCGCGGCTTCGCCACATCCAGGTAGATGTTCTGTCTGTCAGGCGGGTAGGCCGGGTCGATGACACTAAAGGTCGCTCCGGCTTTCAGCACACCCATGACGGCCACGACCAGATCAACACCGCGGTGGGCGTATACCATAACAACTTCGCCTCGCTGGACCCCATTGCTGGCGAGATGGTGGGCTAGGATGTTGGAAGCTTCGCTGATTTGCTGATAGTTAAACGTTCGCTCCGGCGACGATGAAGATGCGGTCTCGACGATGCAGGTCCGGTCTGGGTGAGCTTTGGCATTCGATTCGAATATCTCGTGGATGGCTCCTTGGTAGTCGGACCAGTGAAGGTCTGAGGTCGGATCTGGCCGGACATCTCCGGCTTTGAGAGACATGGTTGATACGCTCAGTCTCTCTGTGGCCTACTGCAGGTCTTTTATGCTCATGAGAAGCCTGACTCCGATTAAAAAACCAATGGTCGAGTCACTGAAAGAATGTTAAAGCTCAGATTATTGACTCCGGAGCTTTACTCATAGTTCCACCGCGCAGCAATTACAGCATCAGAGTCTACCCGTTGGTATCTTCTGAGAACACTGGCCTTTTTGATATATTGAAGATGTACACCCTCGTGAGATGCCCTACACAATATTTTTGCTGCGAAACCGGCGGCGAGGTCACCGACGCACGCTAATGCAAGCCGGGCCGCCTCCGCGCTCTCGGCACGCTATCGCGCTTTGGCTTCTGATAAAGGTCCAGACGGAAGCTCACCAGCCTCACGTTTCTTGACTCTGTTCTCTTCTTCACAACTTTGGGTATACGATGGCGACAAGTAGCTCGGCTGGCCGCAGCAGGCATACTAAGAGCAGCGTCAGGTCACACCGATCGAAGACTGCAGACCGGCATCGAAGTAGCACGGCGACGAAGGAAGAGGGCGAGGTCAAGAAGCCGGACGTTGATGAGCTGCGACGAAGAAGACTTGGCTACTTTGCGAAGCCCGTAGCAGAAAGACAGAAAGTTGTACGGCCAAAGACAAGCCATGTATCATCAGCAGCGACCAAGCCATCAACAACCGGCTCAAGCGAGCGACGGCACCAAAAGCCACACAAGAGCAGCACGAGCACGAGCAGTCGCAAGGCTGCAAAGAAAGTCTTGAGCGAAAGCGAGCGTAGGACTGAGGACTACGTATACGCATCGCCACCGACGGCTGAAGCTTCCAACAATGCACACCGGACACAGAGAGATCCAGAGCGGCGAGCCGACGCTGCTCCCAAGACAGAAAAGAAGCGGCAGTCAAGTCGTAGCTCCTCACATAAGCACAGTGTGGTAGACCTCCTTGATACCGAGGTCACACCAGATGACAGTATATCGGTAGTGGCAGAGCGTGGCCCGTCTCGATCGCACACATCGTCAGGGACCAGCCGGCCATCCCTCAAGCGCAGCAGCACCACATCCGCCAAGCTGGACCCGATCGCCGAGGTTCAGGATGGTCCTTCCGCAACCGGTACTCGTAGGACGTCAAAGCGAGAATCTACTCTTCTCGGCAGCCTACTGCGGCGTCAATCCACGACAGCCGTGCCAACTGCACCTCGTCTGGTAGAGTGTCTGACCTGCGCTTCGGACGACGTCCCACATGCGCAATCAGCAAAATTGGCATGTGGACACCGTATGTGCCACGAGTGCTTGAAGCGCGTCTTTGAGATGTCGGTGACGGACCCAGCGCATATGCCGCCTCGATGCTGTACAGAGGAGCATATCCCTCTCAAGCATGTTGACAAGATCTTCGAACTGAAGTTCAAGATGCTCTGGAATCGGAAGTACCAGGAATACAATACGAAGAACCGGGTTTACTGCCCTGCACCGAAGTGTGGAGAATGGATCAAGCCATCGCACAGACACCGCGATGCGCATGGGAGAAAGTACGCCCATTGCCCTCGATGTAGGACAAAGGTCTGCACGCTATGCAACAACACAATGCACAAGTCGAAAGACTGCCCCAAGGACCCGGAGATCGCGAAGCTTGTCGAGCAAGCGAAGGAGAAAGGCTGGCAACGCTGCTTCAGCTGCAGCTCCATGGTCGAGCTGAAGGAAGGCTGCAACCATATGACCTGTCGATGTTTGGCGGAGTTCTGCATGATATGCGGATCAAAATGGAAGACGTGCGACTGCCCGTGGTTCAACCACACAAACTACGCCGGTTTACCAAATCCCGACCGGCTAAATGAAATGCGGGTTCCTGAGCCCATACAGGTTATCTACCGACGAGTGTTCGACGCTGCTAGACCAGCGCAAGCGCCACCACAACCTCCACCCCAGAACCAGCGGGCTGCGCAGCCGGCACAGCAGACTTTTCAGGAGGAGATGGAGCAACGAAGACGGCAGGAACGGTCAGACGCTGACCTTGCGAGGCGGATGCAACTGGCTTCACTGTGGGAGAATGATGGCGAAGAACCCGCGCGACAGCGGGCACACAATGAGGTTCATGGTATTGAAGCTGGCCATTTCATGAATGATGACTTTGTACAGAATGCAGCTAATGTTGTGATGAGCGCTTTCGGCGATGTGAACATGGGCAGGCGAGGCGAGCGGTCGAGTGGCCGGAGACGCCGAGCGAGGCAGAGTGAGCAGCCTGATAACGATGCTGGGCTAGTACCGGACTTCCTGGGTAGTGAGAGCGTGTTAGGCGTCAGGTCGACAAGACCAGGAAGGGCGCCAGTATGAGTGAAAGTCAATATGTGGCTGCCGAATCAAGTATCTGACATTTCGAATATCAATCCTCGAGGCAGTCTCGCAGGCCAGGCCACCCTTTCACCACATCGCATTCAACCGCTGGCGCTGGCCTGGGCACTCGTATTCCCTCGCTGAGTACTCAAAGCGTCTCTCATGATGTTGCCCATCTGCCAAAGGCCACGAGAGCCGGTACGAATGTCACACGCCTGCTCGAGTGTTATCCACTCAAGCGCCCCTCCCTTGACCTCCTCAGCTGTGAAGATCATCGAGCAACACGGCTGTCCTGCCACCCAGTCTAGCACGAACTTATTGTTTGCTACCGGTACCCGTATCGCTTTTGCGAAAGACCAGCCTGCAAGTCGCTCCTTGATCAACTGCAAAGTCCTTAGGAGGTTCATCCCTGTCCCCACCGGGCCGGTGGCAGCGTGTGGTGTGGCAATGAAGATCGTATGGATGCCCGAGGCATGCTTCGCACCAATGCACTCTAGCCAGCGCACAAGAGTCCTTCCGTCGGCAGGCCCCATGCGAGCAATGAAGACATTCTGCTTGTAGAACATTGGAAGTCCTTCGGTGCGCAAAAGACTGCACACTCGTGTGATGGCAGGCTGTATGAGCGCAGAGTTCCTGTGCTCTTTAGCGCTGTTGCTGAACGCTTTCGTTACACTGATCGGGCCTCGTGGTCCGGTGCCGAGGACGGCGTGTTCGAGAATGCGCAATACTAGCTCTGGCGGGAGGTCGAGCAGGCGGAATGGCTTCGGACGCTTCTTGTGATTGGCCGCTCGAGTGCTGGTGTCGGCAGTACCTCGTGCTTGGATGCGCTGTTTGGCTTGCTTCCTAGGTGCCATGGTTTGAAGAAGGTGGTGGATTGCAAAGTGGTTGTTGTGGTGGTGAAGAAAAAGAGGTAAATGGGGTTCGCGCAAATAAAAGGAGTCATCGCCGTGTTGACTGAGCAGGATATGTATGACGTAACCCGGTGCAAACCAGATAGTTTGCATGTGACACCGGGGCTTAGTAACAAGGTAGTCACGTTGCCGCCTGGGAGCAGGGTAGGAGGCAATGTATGTGCTATGTAACCATATCAAGGTATAGAAATGCACGACGGTCGACACGACGTCGAGATGAGCATATGCTAAGTCAGACTTTGCGCTGGGGTGTCAAGGACACTGTAGCGGTATGTAGATACGCTCCGATTCAGATCTCCGTCATCCATGTAGCTGCAGACAAACCGGGAGAGCCCCTACTGCACCTGATTCCCCACCTTGTCCGCCGAGAACGTCCTGCAAAACAGACTGAACCAGCCAGTGTTCCACTCAACCACCTTGCCCTCCGCCTCAAGTTCGATTCCGAGATCGACAAGATCTCCAATCGTCAACCCATGAGGTCGGTACAGATCGAACTTCTCGAAGTCACGCTTCGGCTTGCTATCTTGTATGAAGTTCATCTCGCCCTCCATCTCCACGGCCGGGGGCTGCGTTACGAACATGCGTCGCCACGATCCGGACTTATATAGCCTCCAAAGGGCCGCGTCCTTGAACTCCACGAACTCGCAGGTCGAGTCCTCTTCACCTAGAAGCGATGGGTATAAGGGTCAGCGGATGTCTCACAAAGTCGGGGGTGCTTTCAGATGTCTGAAACGGTCTCCCGGAGGTTCTACCCATCAAATACGTACCAGGGTCTGGGTGGGCCTGCAGCAGCATATCGTTGATCCGAGCACTGAGAGTAACCATGTCCTTAAGTCTAGGTTCGAAATCTGGGACGTGGTCCATCTGCTCGATGCCCGTTGACAATCCAGGTACGCCCTGCCACTTCCATGCTGCGGTTGGACGAGTCGGTTTGAAGAACAGCGCCTGTTGCATCTCCGTGCTGCCATCGATGACATCGCGCCACTTGCGGCACACTCGCTGTACCAGAAGCAGACGCTTCGGCGGGAGAAACCGCAGCACGTTCTCCAGCAGCTCGGTAGTAAGAAACACGGCGTTGGAGACGCTCGTGCGCGTGACCGACCGTGTCGCAATGGTACGCGGCACAGCTTCGGTCTTGATCTTCTGGAGGCCTGGTGAGTATACGGAGCGCAGAAGCAACGAACGAGGATGACTTACCTTGTGTGGAGCATCCGCAATATCGCGCGCTCGTTTCGTCCCTGCCATAGTAGTCGTCGAATAGACTGGGCCGTGTTTTGGTTATCGATGACGAAGTGGAGTGATGGAGAAGAAGAGGAAATGAAGTCATTTGAAGCGCCGGCAACGTTCGGGAATCGCGGGACTTCCCGCCAGCTCGAATCTGGCAGGTACGCTGTGTTTCTCCTTCTGCATTCAAGGGCTCCGAAAGCCTTCACTCGGCGTTCACAGAACGCGGAAGCCGAGTGAATCTCGTGAGCCTCTTGGAACAATCGTGAGACCAGATCGGCCTCCAGATGGCTATACCACAGTATACTGTGCTGTGAATACCGACGAAAGCCGGCCATGACTGTGATGTCTTGAAACACTACAACTACCCTATCATATATCCACCGCTAACCCCATGCCGACATGCCGCCGTATACACAAGCCTAGAAAACCGACTCATCGACCTCAACCGCACCAACTCCCTGGAGCCAGATCTTGCCCACGCCGTCGACATAATCAATATACTCATCAACCTCAGTACTAAACATGCGGCCCTGCTCTCGGCGCAGACTCCACAGATCCACCCTGAATTGAGCGAACTGCCGGCCAGCTCCAGGCGCCTAGCCCTTAGCCTTCATCTCCACGCCCTCGTAGGCTCTGCTTTCCACGTACTCCAGCGTCCTTTGGAAATGCTTGCGCGGGCTTTCCAGTCCACTCGCTTCTTTGCCTTCTAAGCCGCTAGCGCTGAGGTTAGAGTGTATGAGTTCGATAAGGCCATTAAGATATTTCGTAGTGACGGCGTCGTTCTCTTGGTCGAAGTAGTACACATATCGGTTCAGGATTTCGACGAAGAGTTCAACAGAGACGGCGGTATCCATGCAAGCGTCTGCGACTCTGAGGGCGCGTTGGAGACACTCGAGGACGCGTTTGCCGTCGCGGTAGGGCTACAGTATTTGTGTTAGCAAGGCGTAAATCTGGTGAATTTTTAGATGATAAGAACTTACCTCCTTCCCACCCTCAGGCTTCTCCGCCTTCTCCACGCTCCACCATAAATGGCTGGCAAGGTACACCGCCCGACACTGGTCCGGCTTCTTCAGCAACTTACTACCATGTAGCGCAGCCTTTGTAATGAGTGTGTCATAGTTCTCCCTGCCAAACTTCTCCGCGCAACCGGACAGGGCTCCCGCGATGATGCAAATAGCTTGGAACTGACTCCTCGAATCACTAATACTCTCCTCGTAGATCGTGAAAGCCTGAGCAAAGTACTCATAGCTCACGTCCTCGTTGTCGCATTGCGCAGCCACTTGCCCGCAAGATACGAAGAGCCGAAGAACGAGGTCCGGGACGCCGGGGGCAGAGACGCGGGTGTAGAGGGAGGAGAGCATGGTATGCATGAACTTGTACACCGCAGATGACTGGGCGGCGAAGTCGTCGGAGGAAAGGTGCTCTCTTCGCTTGAAACTTCTTGCCAGCTTCAGCGATTGTGTGAGAAGAGCTGGTGTGGTGTACTTCGTCCTGTCGTTGCCTTCTGCGAAAGCCGAGCGTGCTTTTTGGAGCAATTGGAACTGCGTCTTGTTGTCTGCGCCTCGGATGAGATGCACTATCCGAGCCAGCCAGCCTTGTTCTTCGACTGTTTCGTCCGTCTCGATCGCTGCCCGTCGGGATGGGCCGCCTGGATAGCCGGAGGAAGATTGCATGCCTTCTTTCACCAGGACGGAAAGGATTTGGAGGACGCCTTCCAGGTTTTCGGGTGTGGTGATGCGGGTCTCATTCCGTAGTAGACTCCGCGCGACTTCGCCTGCTACTGACCGCCGTGTTGGGTATGTCTGTGCCTGAAAGAGTGGCACGAAGTTGGGCAGTGCCAAAGCTGTGAATAGTGAAAAGTACGCCTTTACCGGCGCAAGCAGGAGAGCGAGGAGGTTCGTTTGCGCAGGCTGGGAGTGTAGGTCTGCGGAGTTCTGGAAGCGTGTGGTCTCCTTGGTGGCATAAAGCAGGACTTGGTCGACGTAGTCTAATCGCTCTGGGTAGATGTTGAGGGCTAGATTAACGAGTGATACGAGCAAGGCGGTGATGTCTTGAATCGGCAACCGTTGCATGCCCACGACATGCACGACTTGCTCGTAGAAGATCTCGAAGAGCTTGACGTTCTCTGGGATGCCGCGCTGTTTGCTTGCATCGCCGTTGGTCTGTGGTGCTGAATCGTCCTTGGTCTCTGAGTCTTCAGGGGCGTCGCTTGTTGCGGCCGCGTCTGATGGTGCAGCGTTTTCGCCATTTGCAGCTTCGCCGTTCTCTGTCGGCTTGGTGGAATCTGAAGGACCGTCTTTCGAGACCTTCAACTTTTCCATGAGCGTCGATACGGAGTCCTCTTCCCGCTTTTGCCGTTCTTCAGGAGACTGTGCCGCTGCTTCGCTCGCTGCGTATGCCGATAGCCGGTCCATCAGTCCAATGATGATCGCCTTGACATTGACGTGCGGGTTGAGTCTTGCCGTCGCTGACAGCAGCTGATCCAGTGTGTTGAGGTGGAACTCGTCCGGGAAGACTTGTGTGATGACTTCCAGAAGATACTCCTGGGCTAGGACGTCTCGGCATTGCACCACTTGCTCCAGTAGCGGCTGCAATATGACGTTCTTGTAGCTGTCTAGATCCACCAATTGACTTAGCCGTACCAAATTGCTGCCAACGAGTAATTGCAGCTCCTGCCTCTCCTTCGTCCGTTGCTCCCGTTCTCTCGAGTGGCCTTGATGTTGTAGCCGCACCCAAAGCTTGTTCATCTCGACAAAGTTGGTCAAGATGAAGCTTATGCTGTCCTGGATATTGCCTTCCGGACCCTCTCCAGTACCCGTAGGCAGACTGTCTCTTGCCTGCCCGCTCAAGTAATACCGCAAGAACAGCCCTCGCACGGGATGCTGTACACCTCTGCTCATCTCCATCATGTCCTTCATGATCTCCTTGACCGGCGCGTCCTCTATACTCATGTACACTGTGCCGACCGTAATCATTAGGTATAATCTCGGTACGATGTTGCCGGCGTATTGTACAAGTTCGTAGAGGTCGGCGAGGTGGTTGACAGGATGCGAGTCGCGAAGGTATACGGAGAGGTGTCGCAGGGCATCGAAGACGGACATGTAGAGCTCGTAGTATTGCTTGGGTCCTAGGCTACTTGTTCGGAGTTCTGATACGAGCGTTGAGCTGTACACATGCGATCAGTCCCATACTGCACTTCTAGCTTCTGAGCCGGTGTATTGCCATACCTGCACTTGAGCGCATCCATGAGCTTCCCAGGTGTCTCCAAGCACCGGCGCATCATAATGGCCTGCTGCTTGACCACGGCCAAGGCATCCTCCAGCAGCCGCGCCTGGTCCTCCACTGGAGGCGGCGGGCTCGCCATACTGATTCCTCGGTGTGCCCACTATCGTCGCGTGCACCTTTAAACAGTGTCTGCAACTATTTCCGAGATCACGAGACCGCTCAAGAAAGTCAATGGTTCGTTGTGGTACGCAACCAGCTGCATGTTCATGCGGGATGGCGGAGGTGGATGCCATGCGAATCCATCTGTGTTGGAGATTGGCCTTCGGCACCACCCGAAAGGCCACCTTCACAAGCTATCCCTACCCGATCGCAACCATTGCGACAACCAACCAACACCCCACCCACTCTCGAAACAAGCGCAACGATGGCAGAAAAGAAGAACAAATACTCCATCCTCCTCCCAACCTACAACGAACGCCGCAACCTCCCCATCATCACCTGGCTCCTCGAGCGCACCTTCAGCGAAGCAGGCTTGGACTGGGAACTCATCATCGTCGACGATGGCTCACCGGACGGCACGCAGACAATCGCGAACCAGCTGATAAAAGCTTACAACACCAAAGCCAACGAGAAGATCAAGCTAAAACCTCGGGCTGGCAAGCTTGGTCTGGGAACAGCGTACGTCCATGGCCTACAGTTCGCGACAGGCAACTTTGTGATTATCATGGACGCCGACTTCTCCCACCACCCTAAGTTCCTCCCACGAATGATCGCGAAGCAGAAGGAAGCAGACTACGACATCGTAACCGGAACCCGTTACGCTGGGGACGGAGGTGTCTACGGCTGGGATCTGAAGCGCAAACTCGTCTCCCGAGGCGCCAACTTGGTAGCCGATACAGTGCTCAGACCTGGTGTGAGCGACCTCACAGGTAGCTTCAGGCTTTACAAGAAGCCTGTACTCGACAAAGTCATTTCTTCCACTGAGAGTAAGGGTTACAGTTTCCAGATGGAGATGATGGTCAGGGCGAAGGCTATGGGGTTCAAGGTCGCGGAGGTACCGATTACCTTCGTGGACAGAGTGTACGGAGATAGCAAGCTTGGTGGCGAGGAGATAGCGGAGTATCTCAAAGGTGTCTTTGGGCTGTGGTACAAGGTGTAGGAAGGAAACTCGAGACAACGGCAATATGGTGGTGCTTCATAGCGAGGCGTTGGGGAGGGTTAAGAGGGTCAATGGAGGTCAAAGGTGGCGTTGATGGCGCAAAGACGTAAGGTGTTCCGTCCATATTGGTGTTCACATTATTTTAGCCACCTGAAGGCAGATACGGTCCCATGACTGCTCCAATAGGCCCACGACACTCACCTGCTCTATGCATTCCAAGAAGTCTGTCAATTTTTAGTAAGCCCACATCTCACAAGTCACTGAATGCAGACGGAGCGACGCAGCGCACCTGCCGAATTCGAGAAAATGAGCACGCGATCTTGAGAAGACGAGCAAACCATCAAGCAAGGTACCATTATCCCAGATCGTTGCTCCGGCGCTTGGTCTGCTTGATACGCCTACAAAGGCGCCTGAATTGGAAGTGTCGCGAACCGCTAGGAGGACGCTGGATGGCAGTTGGTCGAGCGTCTGGCGGCGTATACCAGTGCGCACTGCGATTGAGAAGGGTGTTGCCAATGGGATATATGCTTGCCCCGCCTGTTGGGCTCGCTTTCGTGCTTTTTGGGAACGCAGCTTATTCTCGTTCAATGCGAAAGAACCACTGCAAATGCACACCATGCGGGTATGTATCAACCGGACAGTCACACCGCACTACGAAGGAAGACGACCGCAAAAGGATGAAATTAAGCCATGCATCGATGTGTACAGCAGAACCGAACCATGCCTCAATGCCGAAGGCGGTCTCCAGTCGACATGCGACTACCCAGCTTCTGAACCTGCTTGTACGTAGAGCGAGAGAACGTGTATACATTTCGAGCGTGCTAGGCACATCCGACGACCCAAAGCCCTCACGGTCACGTGCCCTGCGTCGCTCTTCCGCGAGATCGACTTTGGTCACACTTCAGCCGGACCTATGGTTTTGATTGGTTTCGAACAGCTTTCATGCAACCTCAAATTTTGTTGGATCTTGTATGGTGATACGGCGTAACCCCGAGCGATCGTAGAACTACGGGGCGATTAGTGACGTTGAGCATAGCTGAAGCTGGAGCGAAGCACCGGCACTATGGTCATTTCGTGATGTTGAGAGCTGTAACCTACACCTCTATCGGGTGCTCAAGCATGGTGTCAGCAGTCCTTTGTTGTGCTCGACGAATCCCATTTTTTCTTCCACAAAGTCCACCAGGTCCACTAGATCTCTACACTCCATCAGCCTTCTCCTTTCTTTCTTGCCCATGTCCGGCATCCGACCCGTCATCTCGCTGATGTGATGCAGCACCAGCGGGAACGGCATTGGGCACCTCACCGCGTGCCCCAGGAACCTCCTCACGCACTCTGCAGGCGTAGTCTCAAACCCAGCGAACAACGCAGGGTTCTCTAAGATACCTCTCGCAGCCATAACACCGTCGGCCTCCGTGAGCTCGGCGATCTGGTTGACGTCGGTGAGGGTGTAGGCGTCTCCGTTCGCGAGCATGGGTACTGCGACATGCTTCCGTAACTCCTTGATCGCAGCATAGTCGGGCACTGTGCTCGATCTCTGATTCCGTAAACGTCCATGTACAGTGATGAAATCCACGTTCGCCTTCTGCACTTCCTTGACCCAAGCGATCGTTTCGGAGAGGTCTTTGTGGATGCGTATCTTCACGCTCACACTTCTATCACATGGCATCCTTGCTTTCGCTGCCTGGACCATGTCGGCGACGAGGGAAGGATTGCTCATAAGTGAACATCCTATGCCCTCTTTCATAGCCCAGGACTGCGGACAGCCGCAATTGAGGTCCACGCCATCGACCCATGGAGCAATCATCTCACCCGCTCGAGCGAATTCCGTTGGGTCTGAGGAGGCAAATTGGGCGATCAATGCGTGTCGTTTTCCGTCAGGTGTGGTTTGCTGTTCTGGTGGCGAGGTGGTGAAATCGCTGTCTCGAGCGATGTGGCTCCGGATGAACTCATGGGCTAGGATCATGGGAGTGTAGGTTATGTCTACGTTGTAGTCTCGGGCGAGGAGACGGAAGGGGAGTTTGCTATAGCGGACCATTGGGGCCGAGACTGTAGGAGAGGGAATGAAGGGTTAGTGAGAGCAAATATGAGATAGTGAGAGTGATACCTACCGTGAACTGGGCGATCATCTTTGCGGGCTGCTGCGAAGATATCGAGAGTGCGTGGTTGCTGCTGTGGCGCTGGAGCACCATCAACGTGCAAATTCATCACATTATTGATCTGTGCGATCTCTTCGTCCTTCATGTTTCCCAGCGAGTTGTAGAATTATCATCGCCGATGTCGGTTTAGAGAAGATGTAAGAGAAAGGTCATATGTGGTTGGCTGGTTGCGAAAAGTAGGGGAAGTCAAATTGATTATAACCCAAACCCTAACCCTGCAACCGGATGCGGAAGTCACAGCAGTCTCATACATATGCGAGGTCAGTCTCCCGCATAACCTTGAACACTGCTAGAGAAGATGGTGAGCTCTGTGTGTTTGCTGTTCAGGACGCTGTTGAGTGTAATCGAGACTTGCAGGTTTCTTCTTACGGTCATGTACAGTGTATACACAGGGTTACCGCACGTTATATACAATGTCTCATGAACATCATAAGCAAACATTAAGCGAGTGGGTATCATACACAGGCTTCTCATAGCCACAGCTCCATCATCCGACGAATTCGCATTCAGAACAGCATGCTCAGGTCGAGTACCTGCTCGCCAAGCACACTTCTATCCATCTCGTTGCGTCTCTCATATACCCATTTAGGCGCTTCAATATCGCCAAAGTCAATCAATGCATAGTGACTGTCCTCCACATCCGGTTCAAGCGAGTACTCAATCTTACTCTCCATGATGCCAACATAGCTGCCAATGGTGTGTCTTGCAGATACTCTCTTGTTCTCGTCGTGCACCACCACGTCGAAGGAGGGCTGTTGTCTACTTTCTCTTACACGAAGCTGGGCTTGGATCTGAGACAGGCGAAGGAAGCGCTCGTAGCGGTCGCCGTTGAAGCGGTCGATCATTTCGAGATCTCCAGCGTCTAGTGTTTCTTGGGCGATGGGTCGGCAGAGGGCTTGTATTGCGCCGTCGTAGTCGCAGGGAACCTTGATCTTCCGGAGACTCGGGAAGCCGAACTCTTTGATGCTCATCGCGATCAGGCCTGTAGCTTCTCCGGTCACCAAAGCGTCCCAGTGGAGGTACATTAGGGATTCAGAGGCCAGCCTCATGTTCAGATTGGAGACCTGCATGCCTGGCAGCGACTGCGGCGATGTATCCTGTACGAGTGTGAACCTCTTCATGCGAGTCAGGTTGGTGAAAAGCTGCTGTATCGTCCGTAGTGCAGTCAGCTCGAGGCCTATCAAGCTGAGGTTCTCCAAAGAGGCTGCAGGCCGCATGTGTGCCAATTGCTCAATGCCTTGATCCGTGATGCCTTCCATGTAATCTAGCCGGAGAGACCGCAGTGCTGGCAGCGACAGAAGGGTGCCATTGTGGAAGTCGAAGCGGTTCATCTTGGACAGCATCAGATGCTTCAGATTGGGTAGGCGCTGTATAACGGCTGAGACCATTCCCAGACCAAGGCTGAGGTCCGGGCTAGAACACAACGTCAATGTCTCCAGACTGCGCCAGTCATCATGGCAGTCCAGCAGGTCCCCTGCATCGAAATATGGGAGTTGGCGACCACCCAATTGCGTGGTCTGAACATTCCAAGCCTGCGCTTTCAGGTTTTGCCGTAGCGCCAACGGAAAGAAGAGCTT
>JAKLLW010001627.1:0-13211 GCA_022814695.1 Neocatenulostroma microsporum
AGTCGGTAATGGTATGGCAATGCAATGCCTGGATACTGAATAAGCAGTATATAGTAGTGTGCCTCCAAGCAGACCCTCAGTACTATTAGTAGCGCGAGGAAGAAACGCAGTTGGTATTGGTAAGCACCTCGATATCGTACCATACCGCACCATTAACACCACTGATATCCTCGAAAACTCCCGCAGAGGCTCCGCAGACATGTTCAAAACCTTCTGCTCATGCTACTGCAGTGGCAGCCTAACCGTCTGCACCATCCATTTCCTCGTTGCCAGTCATCTGTACGTGGGAGGCAGGTGTTGCTGCGATAGACCTCGACGCTCAATTCTTCTCCTCCGCTTCTTCAACAATCTCCCTCAGCGACTTCGCAGACCCCTCCAAAGCCTTTTGCTCCTCCCCATTCAGCGGCAGATCGACTGTCTGCACGATGCCCTTCCGTCCAAGCACCACCGGCTTACTCAAACACACCTTCAAATCATCCTGGTAATGACTTATCGCTCTGATAATCCTCTCGTCGAAAAGAACGGACTTGCAGATACTTGCCGTCACACTGGCGATGCCGAAAGCAGTCGCACCCTTCGACTCCATGATAGAGCCTGCTTTCTGCTTCGTCTCCTCTGCCAGGCCATCTCGATCTAGGGACTCTAGGCCTGGGAATTTCGGGAGAGAGACACCGCTGATGTTTGCGCATGACCAGGCTGGGAACTGAGAGGAGCCGTGCTCGCCGAGGACGTAGGCGTTGATCGAGCTTGCGGTTACGCCGGCTTTAGTGGCCAGAGCGCCGCGCAGGCGTGCGGAGTCGAGGAATGTACCGGTGCCGAGGACTTGAGAAGCAGGTAGCCCAGAATATTGTAAGGCAAAGTACGTCAGGATATCGACTGGGTTCGCGATGAGCAGGAGAATCGTCGATTCCTTAAACGGTTTCATGTCGCCAATGGCACTTTGAAGGATGGCTTGATTGCGGCCAACCAAGTCAGTCCTCGATTCGCCCTGTTTCTGTGCTGCTCCGGCGGTGATGACTACAATGTCGCATTGGCCTGCTTCCTTGTGCGTGCCTGCTCGGACGAGCGAGCTCGTGTTACCGTGGTAGGTCGAGTCGCTGAGGTCCTGTACCTGGGCATCCCGGACTTGTTCTTTCGGATCTACGAGCAGCACTTCGGAGGCGATGGGGTTCGCCAGGAGGGTGTAGGTGATTGTGGACCCGACTTCGCCGGCGCCGAGGACGGCGATGCGGGATTGTAGAGCTGCTGATGGTGAAGACATGGCGCGGCGTTGTGTTCGTGGTATGCATGTTGGCTCCGCTCCCTGAAACTGAGGAGAGTCTATTGTTCGACGGTGCAGTATCGGATAATACAGAGAATGGTGGCAACGAATGGAGACGCGGTGACGTGGGGCTGACACCGTGAACTTCGCGTCATGGCGGAGCAGTGTACGGAGTCTTTGCGCTGTCATCATGATTTGCTTGGTCTGTGGCTATCAAAGGAGAACGCTTTCGACAAATATGCAGGCAAGAGAGAGGCAGTTGCGGTATACACCTTATTCTCACCATGCGGAGGTGGTCCCTGGATCGCGTCATCATAAAACTTCACCAACAGCGAAAGTCTGACGACAGTTACCTTGCGGTGTCGCGGTGGTAAAGTGGGTGATGCAGTAGTGCAGCAGGAGGCTTGTACATCGTATGGTCGATCAGTCCCAAACTGTCTAGATCATCAAGCCAGAGTACAGACAGAGGACGATGAAAGATATGAAGTGATGAGCTTCACAAGAACGTCGCCTATCGGTAAACAACGGCAACTGCTTGATCGGCAACTGGTCGGCATCCCACTCTCGGCTAAAGTGAAGATACAACATTGCGATTGCAACATCGTGACATCGAAACAATATATGTAGATATATATGCATACACCCTCAGCAAAACTGAGACTGAAGACGACGGATCTACCGAAATTCCTCACTTGGCTCGCTTGACCGTTGCGACCGCACCAAGACAACCGTCAGGAACAACATAGTCTGCACAGCACCGCCGCTATGAAACTCCTATACCCGACCTCGCTGAAGCTGGACGTCGACGGCCTGAAAGGCTTCAGCGTAGACCTCCAGCCCTACGACGTCAAAGAGACCCTCCCGGAAAACCTCATCGACGCCGAATGCCTAATAGCGTGGACCAACAGCCCCGAGAACCTCAAGGATGCCGCTTCCCGGATGAAGAACCTGAAATGGATCCAATCCCTCGCCGCAGGCCCTAACGACGTCTTGAACGCTGGCTTCGATGCCAGTAAGATCACGATCACTACGGGATCGGGACTGCACGACCACACGGTTGCCGAGCATACACTTGGCATGCTCTTGTGCGCAGCGAGGAAATTCCACGAGATGCGAGACTACCAGTCCCAAAGCAAATGGCCCAGTCATCTAGGCGGCCCGCAGCCCGACCGCCCCGCCAACGCTTTCACGACTCTACGAGATGCCAACATAACGATCTGGGGCTTCGGCAACATTGGGAAGACATTAGCTCCATGGCTCACCTCACTCGGCGCCAACGTCAAGGGCCTTGCACGAAGCTCTGGAGTTCGGTCCGGCTACGAGGTCTACGCCGAAGAGAAGATTGCGGAGGTGTTGAAGACGACTGATGCGTTGGTTATGATCTTGCCGGGGTCGGACGCCACGAAGAATGCTCTCAATGCCGAGAGGATGAAGATGTTGCCTAAGCATGCTTGGGTAATAAACGTAGGCCGCGGGACCACGATCGATGAAGCAGCTTTGGACAAAGCTATCGCGGATGGTGAGATCGGTGGTGCAGCCTTGGATGTCTTCGCCACCGAGCCATTGCCGGAAGACAGTCCGCTGTACAAGCAGAAGAACGTGATCTTGTCTCCGCACGCTGCTGGGGGGAGACCGCAGGGTGCTGAGGAGCTGATTGCGTTGAACCTGCGGAGACTGATTGCCGGACAGGAGTTGAGGAATGTGATCTGAAGGAAGAGATCTGAGAAGTGCGGTGGGAAGTCATCGAAGTTGTAGACAGCTCACGCCAGGGTCATTAGTGGTAGTCACTGTCTTCTTACTTGAGCATGGCTGCCGATAGAGATTGAGAAAGCGGCGATCAGGGACGCGAAGCATGATTGTACTACGAGCCTATGAATATAGACATGAGTATTACACTGGCACAGCCAGCGCCGTGCACAGCGCTATCTTCCTTCCGCTCCTATTGGCTATTCAGAACATGTGGTTGTTCCTCGAGGCTGGTGGTAGACTGTAGGCAGGCTTCAGGGTGGTGGACGGTCCTTCGTGAGATGGTTTTGAAGCCATACGCCGGGAGTTGTCTCCAAGCGGAGAAGGAGTCGTGACTTTATATGCCTCGCTGTTTGGTAGACGGAAAATATGGAAGATATCCATGCTGACGTCCTCAGAGACACTTACGGATCCCCGAATTCGCCCGAGCGGCCGAGCTGCAGGACCGATGAGCAACTACCTTCGCTTATCTCTTTCTCCACCACCAACTTCATCTCAACTTCGGCGACATCTCTTCCAAGTCTGGCTGACAACGACCAGAACCAACCCTGTGAAGGCCATCATGACCTCGAAGAACCCATCTTTCCATGACAGAGCACAGTTATCTTCGGGACTTCGCAGGCGCAACATCGCTGAGTATCGAAAGATGCTCATCTGCTCTTCAACAACCCAGCGAGGGCAACATGACCTTCCTATATTCACCGGGTATCTTTCATGCCGGCTCTGAAATACATGGCGAGTCCTCGAATTGAAGTGGAGGTGTTCGTAAGAGAGGTGCGGGGCTGGAGAGTTGAAGTATTCCAAAATCTGGCCAGCTTGGCGGCCGCGGCGAGTCCAACTTCACTTCGTCCCTGCTTGCGCCATCGCTCTGAGGCTGGAAGAAGACATGGGTGCCTGTATAACCTCACAGCTACATGCCTTTAACTTACGAATATTTTGTACGAGTAACAAGAAGGTCCCGGGACTTTGACCGTACGCCGCGACGGGATCATTGCGGTCTTGTGAATTATATATATATATATATATATATATATACATCGTCTTCTCCAAAGCCTCGAAGTTCGGAAAGGCAGGCACTACAGCCCGTATACATCCAGAGGTAAACGTCCAGCCTGACGACCAGTAAACATAAGGCTGAAACGCTTATACCAACCCCGCAGTCTGAGTCTGGCCAGCTGCTTGAGCTTGTTTGCTATAGCTGAACTCAATCTCCCTTCCGCGGCGCTCTACTCGAACTCACGTGGGCGATCAAACGCTATATCATCATCGCGCAGGCTGGAGCTCCAACCACCGCGGTAGTAGGCGGGGTTGTCTTGACGACGGGTAGGTCTTTATGTATTCTTCTCTGCGAGCTCTTCTTTCTTTCGTCTGTACATCACTCACGAGATACGAATCACGCTTCACGATAGATACATCGGTGCTACACAGCCTCACAACGACATTCGCTTCCAGGAACACATTCGAAGACAGCTCCAGACCACACCAGACCAGTAGAGCAAACAGACCGTCTCAGCAAGCTCTTCTCCGAGCTCAAGTACTCCCTCTGAAGCTCGCAGAAGCTCCATAGCAAGACAACAAGCATAATGCAAGCACTCGTATGTTTAACACTCATCATGGAGACATTCGCCAGGCCTCTGGCTAACAACCCACCCAGACCCTCCTCGCGGCAATCGCCTCCCTCGCCATCGGCTCAGCTTCCGCCGCCTGCTGCCCCCGACCCAATACCATCGTCCCGGTAGCGACCGTCCTTTCGACCGCGCCAGCAGCAGCCGCCAGCACTCAAGTCTTCAACCCCTCTCCTTCCGGAATGTGTGGTCCCCAAAACGGCGGCTACCACTGCTTCCTTTCGACTCACCCATGCTGTAGCCAGTACGGCTTCTGCGGACTGGGAGACACTTACTGTGGGACGGGCTGTCAGCAGGAGTATGGCGCTTGTGGGACTCAATAGTGTTGGTCCCGGGCGAGAAGGCTGAGATGAATGGATGGAAGATCGATGGATGATGCGGATGTTATTACGGGAAAGCATGGCGTTAGTCAAGGCTCTGGCTGGAGTCCGGCCCGTTCTGTCACCTAAGTAATGCTTACGAAGAGTAATCCATGATACTTCAGTGCGAATGCGCAGATCGAGACCTTCGAATGTTAGACTCCTTCCCGGTCAATTTGAGCGTGGATCATCTGTGTTGCTATCGTGGAACCAAGCCTGAAGACCGTCGTACCAAGATTTTACACTCCGCATCACCATTCCGAAATGGTCCAGGCCCCCCTCACCAAAGAGCTGGAAGTCGGGTTTCGGATGCCGACTCCCTTGCCGGCTCCAATTCCTCATCGACCAGCGACCTTCCGCGATGCCCAAGCAACTCATACCAACGCTAGCCGTCCTTACTTGCAGGCGCAACTGAGGATGTAGCTTCACTCTCAACTGATTAGTTCTGGTACCGCAGCCTTATTCCACATCGGTCTCGGCGGTGACTGCTCTTCTGCATTCGATCCCTCCCTTGCTTTCATTCGTCTCCCTCCGTGGATCTCGCGCTTGCCACAGCGTCGCTCGCCCAATTCCTGGCCTTCATGACGCACAACTGCAGAACTATAACAACAGGCAGTACAAGCCAGCCCCAAGAGGTTTCTGGGCCCTTCGGAGCTGCCTCGCCAGTTGGATCCATATGTGCGAAGGTTGCTGTTGTTGCTACAGCTCTGGTGAGGAGCGAGTCAGTCTTCAGCGTAGCCACTAGCAATATGCTACTGGGTTCAGTGGACTCACGTGTGGGGTTGGACGCTGATTCATCCGTGACGTGGCTCTAACAGCTCTATGGTCTTGTAGCAATGAAGGAAGTCGTGTAGACGGTCTCGATATGGGGACGATGGAGAATTGAATGTGTGTGGAGCTGGGAAGGAGAGGTGATGTGTTGATTGAAGAGATTCGATGCTCGAAGTCTGCGATGGACGCTTCAAAAGAAAAGACGAATGGCTTGCCCGATTCTCTCCTATGACGTGACGGGAGTAGTGCTGACTGACTGGCTGGCTGGCTACTGCCAGTGTGGTAAGCAATCAATCCAATCCAATCCAAGGGGTAGTGGATTGCCGGATTGGCCAGTGAGCGTGGATTGCTTGATTGGATTGCGGCGGAGGCGTGGATTGTAGGATTGGTGGATTGTGGATTGGTATACCGCTTACATAAAGCGACGGCGAGATGAGATCACCTATAGCAGCTGAAATCTCTTCGTAAGGTAGACCTATTATGCTCTCGTACAGTCTACCGTTCCTAGATGCACGTTGTCGCGTACGGAGAGCGCGTCGCGCGCGCAGAGAACGAGACGGAGGGGAAAGCTTGGTAGCGGAACGGTACGGGCCGGCACCTCCGCGGGCGAAGTGAGGTTAGGTTTAGGGTTTGGGTAAGCATTCACCTACAAAGAAGCCTAGTATACGAGTATACAGCACATAGGCACGCAATCCAATCCGTCAAGCCAATCCAAGGGTACGTAGGCTTGATTGGATTGCGTGCCTAAGCCCCTTGGATTGCTTGCAATCCACGGGTCAACCGAGACCAATCCAACCAATCCTGGATTGAAGGATTGATTGCTTACCACACTGGCTACTGCGACCACTGGGAAAGAGGCGCGATTCGACTAGGCTACATGGCACACATAACAGCCGGCTTGATATCAACATAGTGTGCTGCACTAGACGCAGCAGAAGCATGCAGCCTACCACTCGTGGCTGTCGTGTTCGATGTTCCTGAGCTCGCGTGCGCCACGAGCGAAGCCTCGTATTATGTTGTCAGCGACGGACAAAGGAACCACCTCGCACCATCCTGTGATGCTCCCAGCGGACTTGATCGGTCCACCCCCAGAGGTTTGCAATAGCGTTGTGTGGGCGTGCAATGGCGTCGGAAACGATAGAACCACGCTAAATCATGGTCCCTAGAAGTGGGACCGGATATTGGAAGCCTCAACGAGTCAATACCTTCGTTGAGCTTCACCATATCGTTGCCTAGCTTTAAAGCATCATCGATATGTTAGACGCCATTGTCATCACATAGCATGGTCGAAGGCAGTGAGCTTGTTGGTTTGCTTTGGTTTGGACTGAGGGTCAATACCAAACCAGACCAATAGTGACGAGGTCAAGACCAATAAGACCATGGTGTCCAGTTCCCAATTAGGCATCGGCGACGAGGTCGTATTCTACAGCGTAGGGACGGGTTTTAGAGCTCGGATTTTTGCCGCAGGAAGCGTACACTATCTATACTTACTCCTGCGCCTATTATACGAGCCCTTCTGTCCTTACGGGCACCTCGCTGTCGTCGCCGTCGGTACCCCTTCTTCCGCGAGCGAAGCGAGCGCTTTTCGGCGTGTTCGAGACCCACTAATTACCAGATTAGGCTTATTGGACTCCAGTGGACACCACGGTGCTCAAACCATTCCAAACCAAACCACGGTGACCTCGAGTCCAAACCAGTCCACAACCTACTGGTAACCAACCAAACCAACAAGGTCCAGTCCAACAAGCTCACTGGTCGAAGGGGAGGGCCGCAAATCGAACGAGTGCGCAGGAAGTCAGGCATGAAAATGAGATCATCCAATTCGCTCACAGGCAGTGGGCACAACCCCTTGTACACATTGAGCTCATGGCATAACGGCCACACTCGATGCAACAAATTCGAAGCTGCCGAATAAGTCCATTCCCGAGCGTCTCGTCCATGTGTTCACCTGCAGACGATGCTTGATCGACGAGCCATCCATCTGCCCTAGACCAGTCCCACGAAAAAGAAACCCATTTCTTACACACAAGAGCAAGACTTGAACAAGGTGTCTGCCCTGCACTTTCCGCCCTTATTGCCATCGCACTGGGAGTCCGTGCATGACACCTCCGCCCCAAAGCTGCTTGGGTCTGCCGCGTAATAACATGGGTAACAGACTTGCCCTGCGCAGGAGCCAGAGCCGCAAATGCCTTGCCTAGGATTCTGTTCTTTGAAGCTATTTGGGTTGTGACAGCCTGATCGACAAAGTGTCAGTCTACTATTGCCTGCCAGGCATCGATATTCGACGACGACGATTGATGACTGGAGGGTACCAGAAGGCCTACATTCATCCCAACAGGAGACACCGGACCAAGCGGTGGTCAATGGTATCGAAGAGGCAAAAGCCATCAACGCGTATGTCTTGAGCATGATGAGGTGTGGTGCTTTTGGCAATCAGCCTGGTGACGGGCGTATGTGCTGGCCGTTGACTGATCTGGACACTGTATATCACGGTTCGACAATGATCCAGGGGAGGTTTTCGAGAGCTTGGAGAAACGTCCTCTTATATGCCCTGTGCTTGTTCACGAGGGTAGTAGAATGGGCGATGCTGACATCGAAGTTGTCTCGTACCTCGTCCAAGCTCAGCCAGTGAAGCCCGGCCAAACAAGCCTCGCTTCACCGCTCTGTACGTATGGCGGCGGCAGGGCTGACCCGTCTGACCGCAAGGAAAGTGTCCGTCCATCGCCCAATCGCAGCCGCCCAATCGCTCGCTCTATTGACTGTTTTGAAGCAATCGTATGTCGCAGTTGTCGGCAACGCTACAGCCTAGCATCGTGTTCCTGTCAGCTGGACACTTCCGGCGAAGTTCGGACAAAGCCCATGGCTGCACGCCATTGACTGTGCTCTTTGCCATGGAAATCTACGGCGCAGGGGCGTTGACGCGCTGGCGAGCATGGATCGTTATAGTGGTGTGCCGGGAATGGATAAGACCGGCACATGTTAATAGGCGTAAGTAGGTGCGGCGTAGGCTGAGCTCTCTTCGTCGATGCGAAGGGGCACTTTGTAGGACTATCTCGTCCGGGGAGTGTAGCGCAGGAGGTCATGCGGGCTTGTAATTGCAACTCTCACCAAAGGCTTTCGAGACTGTCAGTTGTGTAGCCTTTAAGGGGGCTCTCGGAGGGGAGGTCGTCGGATACCGAAGCTCGAACCGGAGATAACGCGAGCTCAACTCCCGCCTCAATTCAATTTCAATGCTATATACTGACTCACGAAAGCCGCGAGCCCTCTGGAGCAGGCTGAGGGGGCACGGCATCGTTCTTGTCGCTGCCTCCCTCGACCGGCGCCGATAACGAAGGGCTTCAGTACGTTCAAACAATCCTTCTCCATGACATGTCTTTTCCCAAATATGCGAACAGGTACCGTCCAATCACGCCAAAGACTTATGAAGCCGCCTTCGCAACAGACATCCACTTACTTGTATCATTCAGGCGACCACCGGATCCGTCGCCTTCGCAACAAGCAGCCACATACTTGCATCATTCTGGCGCCCACCAGATATGTCGCTGCAATCTGATTCCAGCAGGGTGGCTAATGAACCAACAGATATGCACTGTTCATGTGCGTTCACGTGATTTGAACGAATGCACGGAGAGCTCTACGCACATAGAACAAACGCACGAATCCTCGTTTTTGCGCACACCGTTCATGCACACCTTCGGCTCGAAATGTCTTCCGTTCCGGGCACTTCCGGCGGCGGCGAGGGCTGCGAGACCTCGAGCAGAAGCGCTAATAAGCTCGGAAGAGAAGAAGACGCACGATAGGTCGTAAAGCGGTCTATAGGCCTTCGGATCGACATTTCGGTAGCCGCCGGAAGGATAGGAGCTCGTCGTCGGTACCCAATTCGGAAGGTACTATTGGCTTGGCGCACAATTGAAAACGAACGCACAAATAGCCCGTAATATGAAAATAAACCAACGAACGGGCCGCTCGAGCTGAACAAACGCACAAATGGCCGTATTCATGTGCGTTTGTTCATTAGCCACCCTGGATTCCAGTGCTAGTGGGCTCGTTCAAGGCGCTGTCAAACATGCCGATCTCGAAGGTCAACGCCTTTCGAAAGATGCTCGTCCACAGATCTTTCGTGGTAGCGGATGTGTAAGCAGGGCGGTGTCGTTCCAGGAAGGCTGTATACAGTCTGATCAGCTCGCTTCGAACCCCTCGGTATTATGGCAGCCTCACCAGAAAGCGCAATTCCATGGTGAGGATAGGAGTTAGGCCGGATCCGAGTTTCAAAGAACAGCGTATCTATCAACATCAGCCGACTCCAGGCAAAGCGACTGAACGTTACTCACCGCGACGTGTTGCATTCGATGTGTACAGCTCCTGCGCCAACTTGACCCATCCCTTCTCGAATTACCAACAGCGAGCTGATAGAGCAGGGGAAGATGGCGTACATAGAGGCAGGCAATCGTCATGACATGCATTGTGAACCACCCAAGATCCAAGTTACTTCCGAGCCAGCTCGAGTAAGCCAACGCGGTCTCGTCACGCCCGCCGTCATCTATGACAGCAACAGAGATGTTCAGCGCGTGCGTAAGCTCTCTTTTGTACGATTTCAGATAGGCAAGGTTTGCTGCTATGGACTCAATCTCGTTTTCCAGTGTCGCAAGATGGTCGGTAGTGGGCTCGCGTGGCACTGTGGTAGCGCGCAAGAACTTGAAATGAACCCAGTCGATAAGGTAGTGGTAGTTTTGCTGATTTCCAACTCGTGAGCCCCTATTCCGTCGAGAGTGGAGATAACACTGACCACGGAGTACCTCTGGTAAGACGGCAGCGCGACAGCGGTCGGCTCCTGAGATTGGAATCTGCAGAATCTGTTGTTGAGGAACTCCTGGACAATATCCTGATTCTCCGCCCACAATGTCTCTATCAGAGTTGGCTTGGTATGAGAGACATTCGCTGGACAACAATCGAGAGTCTGCACAGCCGTCATCGTGTTCAGTATTGGGAGCGCTGGGCATGTTGCGGCCAGCGGTCCTGATTGCTGGCCAGCCGGTTGTGACGAATTAATGCACTGAACGAAGGAAAAGGGTGCTGTGAGACGCAGCAGGAAACGTAGCAAGTTCATGATGATCGGACAGCGAGGTTCGGGTCTTCAAACTTCAAGCTTCAAAAGCAGATGTTCGGTAGCATGAAATCTCAGTATACCACTTCTCCTGGGCAGCGGACTGTCTCCCGTCTCGTAGCGCTGTCGTTCACCTTGCGCTGCGAGGCGTGCAGTTCGGACGTGGAGGCGGACCGTTACGGATCGTCGTGGGACTGTTGGAGGCTTCGCGATGGCGTCTTCCCCCTTTGTACAGGCCGCCACGTGTGGCACTGCGTGATTGCAGTGTCTTGCGCCACGTTATCGAAAGGGAAGACACAACATCATCTCTTTTCCTGCGGCTTCTGCGCCATTATTCACCCGACAAAGTTGAGCGACGGCATAGGGTATGAATGCCGACAGAGTTCTTGCCAAGTCTTTGGCAATCACGCGCGGACTTTCTTGAGCGGTGAAGAGATCGTTCAAACCATCGCTTACTCGTTTGGCGATGGTGCCGTGAGTCTGAGGCAAGAGGCACGCACCCATTGCTTATGATGAGACCGGTCCAGATGTCAGTCTTGTCTACGATCTTTATGGAGAGCAGTATAGCATATGTGTCTTGAATGCTGCGGTCTCATAGCTAGAGTCTCTCCGTATCGGCAGCGTGACTTGCTCGCGCATCTGATATGATCGCCGTAATTGACAAGTCAACCGTTAGGCACATTGCGAGGTTGCTACACTGGCCGTGGTGAGAACAAGCACGACTGCGGCTAACCATGCAGGCTTCTTGAGGTCTCTTCTCTTCACAGTAGTTCAGCTCCCCATCCTGCAGCACACGCCACCACCAAAGCTATGCAAACCGCTCGCCACGGACGACTCGGAAAAGCAGCAGCGGCGTTGTGCTTCTTGTACTCCCTGATTGCCCGGGCATTGGGATCGTAGGGCCCATCACGGGGTTGAGAGCCCGACGTCTCAAAGTCCACCCTATCTCCAGAGATCCAAAAAGCGTTCGACACCTCATTGTCTTCTCTGGTCAGGCACCAAAGCCAGAGGTCGAAGCTGCCTCCAAACCGGCAGTACTGGCTGCAGCTGTCGTTTGCGAGGGCGACCATGTAGTCTTCCAAGCCACCGTTATTTAGCTCTAATATATTGGCTGACATTGGCGCAGCAGTATGCCATACGGGGATGTGGCCCTTTGATACCTGCGAGGACGGTGATGTACCCGAAGTCCGGCTGTCCATCGGCTGGCCGCAAGTCGGGAACTCCAAGGAAGGAGTTTGAGGCGGCGAGGCTGATGTTGTTCCAGGGTATGTCTGTGTACTCGGGCCCAGAGCTGTTCGATGGGCAGCTGAACACTGAGTCGGGGAGTGGACTGTTGTGTGCAATGGTCACAGCCATTTTCGCTAGAGATCGAGTTTTGGAGGGCCCTCAGAAGTGGGAGAGAGTGAAGAGAGAAGAGTGGGCCGTAGGGAGAAGCAAGTGCTTTGGCACCATCTTGATCATGGACGCCTGTAAGTATGAGGAGCAGAAAGGGTGCATTTAACGGCTACTTGTAATCAGTCTTTCAAGGTTTCTGCGACAGTTCGCGGAATCCACAGGAAACGTGGGACTGATGTACGAGCCTAGGAGCATCGTACTGGTCAATAGGGCCCCTCGGTCTGTTGATCGTTCTAATCGCAAAGTGTCGACACGCCTCCGAGTGTTCGATGTAACGTAGGTATGCTAAGGTCTTGGTGTTTCCCCTAGAGTAGAGACCGGACAATATCTACAATAGTACACATTGGCGCGCTTATTACTACTATAGTACGATTGGCATATTATTTACTACGATAGTACCCGCTTTAGCTAGTATTTTCTACTATAGTACTCGGCTAGTATATTAGTATAGAAGTTTCTCTAATAGTACTCGCTTTACTTAAGCTTCGGTAGAGAGCTACTACCTACTTTCTATATATAATAATAAGGAGATACCTTTATACTTTAGTAAAGTACCTTGAGAAGGTAACTCGATACCGTAGCGCGTAGAAATATAATAGAAGAATATATTTATACTATATACCTTTATAACGCGATAATAGAAGAGATATATCTTAATATAATAGCGATAGTAATAGTAATAGCGATAATAGGTAGGTTTAGTTAGAAATTTAATTAAGTATAGTACTATCCGAGTAATTTCGATACTAATATTAAGCTCGTACTACTAGAGTAAATACGCTACTAATCGTATCCTTCGAGTAATTTCAATACTAATATATACTATTATAGATATTATCCGAGGTAGAGACTAGAGATAGAGCGGGTTTAGGGTTTAGGGTTAGGGTTAGGGTTAGGGTTAGGGTTAGGGTTAGGGTTAGGGTTAGGGTTAGGGTTAGGGTTAGGGTTAG
>JAKLLW010001628.1:0-13201 GCA_022814695.1 Neocatenulostroma microsporum
ATCATCAATATGTACAACGGCCAAAAGCTCACAGTAAAGCCTGGCGACAAAGGCTACGGCAACTACCTCTACTGGCTGCACTTCACAAACGGCACCCTCCAACCTGCCATCGGCAGGATGCTCACCCTGAAGTTCGCCGGAGTTGACATGAAGGGCGAGATCGTCCAACGCTTCAACAGCAAAGTCGACCAATGCCTGGGTTATGTCAACAGCCATCTTGGTGAGACCGGGGCTTGGTTGGCGGGCAAGGAGTTCACAGCGGCCGACATCATGATAGTGTTCTCTTTCACTACGATGCGGACGTTCATCAACTACGATCTCAGCAAATACAGCAACATCCTCAGCTATCTGAAGCGGGTATCGAAAAGGGAGAGTTATCAGCGGATGATGAAGAAGGCTGATCCGGACTTGGATATTGAGGACTTAATGAAGCCGGAAGGACCGCAGCTTTTCGGGCCGCTTAGGGGGAGGTAAAATGGTAATGGGTTGGGTAGAGGGTGAGATGAGATATGGATCCTCGCAACTTAGTTCATTGTCACAGGTATCTTGTCCTGAGAGCCTTGCAGCCAGAGTTCCACGTTCTCTGCTTGCTCCTGGTACCACCGATGCATGGTTCCTTCGTTCACGTAGCCCATATGAGGGCTCACCACTACTTCGCTCTTTGCCCAAGAGCTAGGTTTCCGCCACCGACTGCCTTCCGATAACGGCTCTTCCCAGAACACATCAAGCGCAGCTCCCCTTATTCGACCTTCAGTCAGCGCTTCGGTGAGTGCCTCTTCGTCGATCAGCGGCCCTCTGGATGTATTAACCACAATACCGCTGTTCTTCATCCAGCCAAGCTCCTCTGAACCGACGATGCCTTTACTGCGTGGCGAAAGCACGTAATGGACGCTCACAACGTCCGACTGTTTGAACAGCTCCTCTTTACTCACTGCCTTGAAGCTCCCCTTTGGCAGGCCAGCATCCGTGGCAGCGGCATCAGCTTTCTCCTGCGTCAAGCTCTCGCTCCAGGCAACGACTTCCATCCCGAAGGCCAAAGCGCCGACTTTCGCCATGCCCATACCTAGCTTGCCAAGTCCGAGGATCCCAAGCGTCTTCCCAGCGATAGGGACCATCACACCACTCTGCCACGCTTTCGGGTCACTCTCGAGTGCGAATGCGTCTTGCGGAATCCTACTACACAATGCAAGGAGCATAGCGAAGCCATGCTGTATCACGGTGCTGTGTCCCTTCGGTGGCGGCAGATCAGGCAAAGCGTCTAAAGCCTTGGGATCGGTAGGTCTGTCGCCTTTTGTTCCCGTCACTACGACGTCTTGCTCAGAGGCATATTTCATATCGATGGATGCATTGCGTGCACTCGCGTTTAGCAGGAGCTTTAGATTCGGCAATTGCTTCAGGAGTTCCGCTGGGAAGGGTGTCCGCTCGCGCATGGACGAAATGATCTGATATGGTTGCAGACGTTCGGCCAGTGTCTTGAGGCCATCAGATGTGGCTGGGTCGAGGGTCTCAGGGTATGAGTCGATCTGCAGGCCTTCAATACATTCGAAGTGCTGGCGGGCAATGTCCGCGTAGTCGTCCAGAATGGCGAGGCGAATAGAGCTTGGCGTCGACATCCTCCGTTCCTGGGATGTGGTGTTACCCGTCTCCTTGGTGATCTGTTGACTCAAAGCACCCAATCGCCTTGCCATGCACGAGCTGCGATTCGGTGTCGTCCAACAAGTACGGGAGCTTTCGAAGTCACGTATTTCCTCGAAGTCGCAAGCCTCTGGGGTCTTGAAGATGAGACTGGAAGTTGTATTGCAAGGCAAAGCACATGATTGACGGGTCTGGTATTGCGTGAACTATTATCCGAGTTAGCCTATACGTTAGCTGCAAGCTCGTCAGGTGGGGCAGCAGAGACCGGCATCGGCAGGCTCATGGGCAGAGGGTATCAGGCTGAGACTGGGGCTGATGTGCACGAAGAACGAGTGAGACGGTTGAGGTGTTGATATGATGTTTGAGAACGCCAGACGATATGTCGGCGCTTCAGGGCAATAACTCATTTACGCGCCTGCTATGCACGTATGCGATCCGTCTCACCATGCCTCATGAATGCGTCCTGTATCCTAACCGCCCCTAATCCAATTCCAAAGCCAGTGGCCTACCGGAACGCCATGCTGATAATGCCAAAAAAGCAAGTTGGGTATCTTCCCAAACCTAAAGCGATGCAAATGTGTCTCTCCTGTCTTACGCACTCGCTCTTCGAGACGTGTCTGTCATCGTCCTCCGCAGCTCAGCATGCGCGTCTGCCACCAAGCAGAGAAGCGCACCCATCCGCTCTGCGGAGTACTCGGCTTCTTGCGTTCCTGGACTCGAGCTGTCTTCTCCGACATACCAGCCTCTCGTCCTTTCCGTGGCAGCGACATAACGTTCGCAGGTCTCGTGTCGTCATAATTTCGTGCCCTGAACTTCTCGTCTTCTTTGAAATCAGCCTTCTTTCCTTTCCTGGGACTGCCTCGATCATCAGGCGCGTGCTTGATAATCCTTGCACGCTCAGAAGCCTCGGACTTTCGTCTTCGCTTCTCCGACTGTGATTCTTCCGTCTCTCTTCGCTTGAGCGCATCTCTCTCTCGTCTGCGATCCTTGCTTGCTTCCTTTTCTTGGAACTTTCGCCTTTCCTCTCGGATACGATCATCTCGTGTCTGCGGATCAAGGTCCGACTTCCTAGAGACGAAACTGAAGGCTTTGTCAAAGCTCGTGCGTGCGGATGGAGACCTCGGCAGGTCGAACGACCGACTCGTATCTCGCCTGGACCTGCCTAGCCTCGACTTCGAAGACTTCGCTGAGCGGCCGGACTTGATGGAGAGATTGGTTAAAGACGGGCTCATGAGCTTCGGAACGATTCCCAATTCATCCGCAGTATGCGACTGCGAGAGCGGTGTAGGCACGACGGTGGGGACCGACGAAATGGAGACACTGCGTCTGCTCCGGAAGCCATGCCCAAGCTTGAAGTCGTCGTCCACTACATCGTCGCTTTCATTTGCACCATCTTCGTTGACGAAAGACGTATTCGAGCTGCCAGTAGGCGGCGTGAATGGTCTCGGCGTCTGCCGCATCGGATGCACGAAGGGCTGATTCAATCGATGTGTCCCAGAGCCCGTCGACATCTGCGACCCGACGCTCGTAGTCCGTGCGTGCGGCCCTCTCCTCGCGGTGTGTGCGAATGACACATCCTGTGCCGACTTCGCGAAGTCTTGTATCCCCAGACCTGCTAGTCTATCGTTCTCTGACGTAGACTTGGACAGATCAAGCCTGCCTTGCTCCTCTTGCTTCGCAACCGACGATTTGCGCGAGTACGACTTTATCTTCGGCGTGGAGCTCGTAGCCGGCGCCGACTGCAACTCCGGGAAAGGCTCCTCGTACGTTGCAAAGGGCGTAGTGAATTGAGAATTGACTAGAGGTGACGGCGGGCCAGGCAGCGATGAGCCTGAACCACCTCGCTTGTGGAGTTTGGCATGACTGTTCCCGGCATGCCCGGATCGCTGCGCTGGCGGCAGCGTCGTAGTGGATGTATACGAGCTCATATTCGTATCCAAGGTTCGCGGCTGCGGTGCTCGTGAACTGTTGCTGTTGCGTAGAGTCGTCCGAGATATCGATGACGATGGTTGTGCGCCAGCGCGGTACTCATCGTTCAGTCTTGTCGCAAGTGTTGCCTGATGCTGCTGCTGCTTAGCAGTGGAGTCCACAGGGCTTATCGCACTGCTATAGTTGTAGGAGGGATGAGGTGAAGGGGCGATGTTGCTGCGCCCAGCGCTGCGCTGTTGGTAGGAAGCGGCTGTCATCCTGCAAGCGAGCCGTCTCGTCACCAGGACGGGCTAGATACACATGACACGCAAGCTGATGCAGAGCCTGCTCATGGCATGTACATTGTCTTCCTCGATGATACTCGGCCCCAGGCCTCAGCCAACAAGATAGGCGGGAGGCGCGGTTAGGCGGCACCAAGTGACGGGTTGGATGTTTCTTGTTGGTGGTGGTGGAGGGCGGCAGGAGCAAGATCCGAGATCTTCAATCGTCATCGTCTGGTGTTGCAGGCCAAGCGAGCCAAACAAGGTGCTTCTTGGTGGAATATGAGCAACATCTTCTGCTCATGTTGAGACGATGACGGCCACATGGTTATACCAACCCCAATATCAAACGGTTGCTGGGGCATGTGAATAGAGGGGCGAGCCTAGAACGCTGCGGATGCTGCCGTGTTGCGACCTGCTGCGGCTTGCTGACTCGGAAATCCTACTACACCTCAACAATATACTTGCTCAGCCCGGCAGCGACTCGGATCAGGCTGTCAAAATGCGCAGAAGACTATATTCACCGCCTATAATAGAGGCATACCTGCCGCGTTGAGAAAAGGATGGTCGACATGGCATCCGAAGCCTCACGATCCTTCGTTTCACAGCTGCATACCCACCAGCGTGCGCACATGTTCCGCCAATGGAGTCGTTGCCAACAAACGAGGAGTAAGGCCAACAAAAACATGCATTCAGCCTTCCAGCGCATGCGCTCTCAAGGCTACAATAATGGGACCACCAGGCCACCAGTACGGGCGCCCATAGCACACAGCGGACCCGAGTACCTAACTTAGAGGCCACTCAGTTGGCCAGTTTGGCAGCCAGTTTGGAACGCCAATTTGGAGTCGTGGATTCCAAATTGGTCAAACTGGAGCAACTCGAAGAATTCAGGCATCAACTTTTCGAGTCGAATTGGACTGGCGGTACCGCTCAGTTCGCGCAGCCAATTTGGATTCGAAATTGGAGCAACTTCACCTCCAGTTTGGAATCAAAGTTGCGGCAGCGCGGGTCTCGCGTATATGCCTGTAACAGGCTTAATAGGCACGCTGCATAGACAGATATTGCAAACTGGTCGTCCATTCGGAATTGGAGCCTCGACGCCGCAAAACTGCTCGAGAACGACACCCCTGTCCAGTTTGGAAGAAAACCACCTCCAATTCGGATTCCAAACTGGCAGCCAAATTGGTGAACTGAGTGGCCTCTAATCAAGGAGTCAAAAATTGACGATATGGAATTTCCATAGCGAGAGGACCTGTACTAAGGGCGAAGGCGATCTGCATTGCATCATGCACTCCATATCGCAGCAGCCTCGCAGCTCACCATCCATCCGGTACAAACTGTTGCATAAGAGCGCACGCTTATCCGTGGTGTTGGGAAGCTGGCAAAGTCTCCGACTTGCTGCTGACCTGGATCTGGAGCTTGGCTTGGCGGAGCTACCAGTGCCGTGCTGCATGCAGCTCTTGCCGATGAACATGACCTTACGACCTCCTAGGCGCCAGAAGGGAATACCTGCACCGTTCTCGAATCCATGTCGAGCTTGACGAGCATCACCGCGTACAGCCTGCAGTATGAGTACAGACGGAAGCCCAAAGCCTCTCAATCCAGCCCGTTGATGCGATACATTAGCCAAGTAGGCTGCCGATCCAAGTGAAAGAAGGGAACGCATATCCAGCGAGCTGTTCTCGGAACGCACCCCGAGTATGATACGTGCGATACCTCATGCGACATTTTCTAGCAGCAACAGCATCAGTCGAATTCTCAAACACCCCTTCGACACGTAAATCACGAGCCAGATCTGCGGCAAAGTCGCATCAATTTCAAGGAGACCACAAGTCTGGTCCCTCATACCATGCGCGCTTTGCACTTGATGCTTCCAGAAAAGTCTTTCTTTTTCTCGAATGGCAGCCACTGTTCTCCTGCCAGCTCACTACAATATCCACCGGACTGTATCCAAAAGGCTGTGCCTCAAAAGGAGCGGTTGGCGTCTCGCTTGTTGACGTAGTGCTAGCCGACCAACCAAGGAGTGGCTCGATCTTCTCCCTTCGCGCACTAGCCGACACTTCCTCTCTACCCGGCATGGAAACTGACGTCCTCAAAGAGCATCGTCACACTTGTGGCTTTTTAGGACGGTGGAGACACCGTGACTACATGCTAATCCGTGAAGCAGCGTAATGATGGCTTATGGCCTTCACCACGCGGCATTCCGAACAAAGAACTTCGGCAACGGCTGCAGCAGATCGATACAGGCGGTAAAGGTGTGGAGTGGAACCCAAAGATTCTCATGCGGATTGCGGTGTCGTCTACCTCTTCCAGGCAATGCTGTTGGTTATAGCGCAAGGCAGTCGCACAGACATCGCTCTTTGTCTTGTAATATATAAGCACGAGAGTTTTCCCTCCTTCAGAATCGTTACTAGGATACAGCAGTAGCAGGCTTCTGCAATCCACAAATCGTTCGATCATTCCATCACTAAACCTTTCTCCCACAGGCCCTACACAGCATACCGCCAGAAAGCACCATGCATCTCTCCTCAATCGCCGCAGTCACTGTCACCTTCAGCATCGCTGTCGTCTCCACTCAGCCTACCGGTCCGCCCGGAAGCCGTCTACTAGCTCGATTACCTCTCCCGACCCTTTTACCAAGCCATGCATCGGTCATGTCGAAGGTGCAGTATGCGACTATGTAAGTCAACTGAACGAACAATCGAACGGCAGCACTTACCAACAGCTCTATAGAGTGCCGTAAACCTCAACATCGTCGGAACATGTCAGACCGTCCAAGGCTCGCTGGTATGCGTGGCCTCAGCTGGCACTACGGCCGGCTGTGCTCCAGGAGCAAAATTCTTTACGCCTTGTATGGTCGTAAGTGATTGCCTCTTCGCGCTCAGGCATTCTAGATCTAACACGGTCCAGAACGTCGAAATGGGGATCTGCATTCCGACTCCAAACGGAGGCTTGGGCTGCTTTGCTATCGGTCTATAGCGCTTGGGAGGCTCCGATTAGGTGGCAAGATGCTGGTTTCTACGGTGCAGCAGCGTGGACAGGGACAGGAGTTTTAGGTAGAGGTGTTGAAAGAGAGGTAGCTTGCGGCTTGGAAGGCCCGGATGCGTACCCATAAGCGCTTCGAAGTATGTGTTCGGGACGTAGCAGCAGTGTCGGAGCGCCTGAGAGATCATAAAAGAAGTGTAGTGCGTCTCGACCTTCACGAGAGTAAGATCGATCCAAGATTCTGGCCAGTCGTATGCCGATATCAGGTCTCTCGAATGTTCAAATTGGGTGAAACCCGAACAACATAGTATCCGAACCGGCAGGGTGACTCACAGCCGTATCCAAAGGGCGGAGGGCGAGTATCCAGAAAATCTGCTTCCTAGACTGTGAATTCGTCCGGATCCCTCGAGGTTCGGTACATAAGCTGCTTGTGCCCATGGACTTCTTGTTGAAAGGGCATCCAGCCGGAGTTCCCAGACAAGGAAGAATATCAAGCAACATGAAAGGTAAACTACCGTGCCAAACACAGACATCCGCTTTGCAACAGCAAGTAGTAATACCTCGGTGGTATCACGATTCGATGGCCTTCTACTTGTACACAACGAAGTCGCAGTATGCCTTCAGGCATGCAACACCAAACTCCTCGCTTCGCCACGCACAAATGCCCGCAAGCACACACGCACGCTAAACCCAGAATAACACCAACGCTGATACTCTGTTCTCCAACCGTTCCTGTCGCAGATGTTATGACGCGCTACATGCGCCCGTCAGTCTCACGACGACAGGCGACGTGTTTTCATCGATCGGGAGACGAGCGCAGCCCAAGACCACTCGCTACTCCACCACTCGCGCCTCGATCGCTGGCTCTTGGTGTGGCCTCCGTATCGCCCTCTAATCGCCGAGCTTGCTCGGTCATGTCGGGCGTGACGGGCACGCCACCTGCGTCCTCCTCATCTTCGTCTTCCTCTTCGTCTTCGACATCAAGATGGGCTTCAAGTTCATCATCTCCATCCTCTTCCTCTTCTTGTTCTTGTAGCATGGACTCTGTGATCTCATCTGCCTCCTCCTCCTCTTCCCCAGTCAAACTCTCCTCCAAACTCATCCTCGGATCCGAAAGATAGGATTCAAGCATATCGTCTGCAGCTTCGTCTTCACTCAACAAACTTTCCTTCGCCGTGGCGTTCGTCTCTATTCTCGCTAGAGCGTTCTTAATAGGTTTGTAGTCGTCGTTTTCACTTTCGCTGTCTGTGAAGTCGACGATATCGAGAGGTTTGTCGCGCCAGTAATTGAAGTCTGTGAATTCCTCGCCTCCGCCTTTTACCAGCAGGCCGACGGGAGGGAAGTAGTGGTCCACGATCTCCCTCATACTCCCATACGCAGTCTTGTATTTGTTGAGTGATAAGAGGTCAAGGGAGACTTCCGAGTTGCTGTTGATGGTGAAGATCCTCGTACTCGGAATATTGACCGAGCGGTAAGACAGCGCATCCGTAAGGCGGTTGCCAAATCCCGCGTAGAATGGCGACCCAGCTTTTCCTCTCCCGCTTCCTAGTCCGCCGGGGGTATGCGAGCCAGTGGTACTCATGGGCATATGCAACCCAGCGTCAGCGGATTCGTGCGTGCGGTCGTTAGCTCCGCCGTGGCCGGAGAAGAGGGCCATGATATCTCGTAGACAAGCCATCTTGAAGATCTCCGGTTTGCGGAGGTAGACTTCTCGTCTCAGAGCCGCGATCGTCCGGTCAGGTGAAAGAATAACAGGGCCTTTGGGTAAGCGGTACCCTTCTTGCAGAACGCCGTTCATGTAGCCTCTCGTATTATCTGCTTGACCGACGCTCCGGCTGGTGAGGTAGAGGAAATTGTAGCCGTTCGCTGCGATCTCTGTATAAAGCTTCGCTACACCCTGATGGGTCCAGTCTCGACCGATGGAGTTGAGGACGTGGCCTAGAACATCGCTCTTCGTAATCGTGCCGTCGATGTCGGAGATCACGATAGGGACGTCGTGGCGCCAGTACCACAGGACAGCGGTGCAGGTTGCGCGGTTGACTGTGAAAGCCATTTGGTTTGCTCCTGACTTCAGATTCATGGTTTTCAGCTGGTCGGAGGTGAGGCGGAGGGTCTTGGCGTAGTTTTTGTTGGGGTCGCCTGCGGTTACTGCTGCTCCACCAGTAGTAGAGGTGGGAGAAGAGGGCTGGGAGCCCATACCCAGAGCAGAGTCGCTGTCTCGGCGGATGTGGGAGGCGGTCATGCTGATGTTTGAGTCGCTGCGCGCGTCGTCGGAATGGTATCCTGGGTCGGAAACTGCGTCTGAGGAAGCGTACGCGCCTAGACCCAATCCACCGTCCGTAGCTTTCCTATTCGCGGCCTCTTTCGCTTCTTCGGAGCTGTAGATCCAGACATTGCCTTTCTCGTCTGCGCCTATAAGCGCACCGATGTCGTATGGGCCATCGATCTCCTCGGACAGCAGTTGTCGCGCGATGACTTCTGCTTGCAGAGCTTCGCTGTCGCTACTCTTGAAGCCTGTCATGTCCAGCATAAGATCACCGGACTCTGTGACCTGGTTGCTGATATTTGATGTCCAAAGCTTTTTCGAAAGATTCATAGCTCTCGTCTTCGCGTCCTCACTCGTGTTGGGAGCGGGACTAGACGACCCATCTGTCCTCGTCCGCACAGGCGACGGCGGTCGCTGGAATGAGCTCGGAAACGGCTCACTACTTCCAAAAGAACTCGAAATCGCAGCTTTCGCCGCAGGCACCGCGCTGTCCGTCGCTGTCCGCTCAAGCTTTGGTATAAGATTCGGCTTCAAGTTCGAGAAGTCACCCGACTGCGGTCTGTTGGAATCACCCGGTGTAGCCGACAAAGGTGACATCCTCCCAAGATCGCTCTTCGCCTTCCTCACTTCCGGCGCAGCAGCCATTCCCTCTGTCGTGCTCTTACTATGCGGTCTCCCACTCCCACTCCCTGTCCCGGGCCTACTCTCCGTCAAATCAAAAGGCTCCGGCTCCTGCAAACTCGGCGTCTCCCTTCCCTCCTCTCCAAGTTGCTCCTGACTCCCTTTCCCTTTCAACTCCGGGCTCGTGACGGGAGATATAAGCGGACTCGTCTGCATCCCCTCCGGCACCTCTCCTTGCGTCTCAAATACGAAGAAAGCCTCTCCTCCCTCCCCAAGTTTCATCGGGTAATCCACTTTCTCGCCATTGACGCGGAACTCCACTTTCTTCTCAGAAGGCCGTAGGAGGGAGAATTTGCCGAAACGAATGTGGAAGGGCGAGCAAGCGAGGGAGCCATCTTCTTGCTCGACGACGACGACGTCGATGGCGCCGGAGAGGGTTGCCGGGTTGATCTAAAAGCGATGGGTGTAAGGGTTAGCAGGTGTCTTGGAGAACAAGCGGCAGTCTCAATTGTACACTATTCCATGTCTTCGATACCGAGCCTGAAATGCTTCTAACAGCCCACATGATTGCTGAGTGATGCACAAACCACTAAGTGGTGCTTCGGGACGTACGTGGATGTTGCCTGTGAAGTGTGTGTTGCGGGTGAACAATATTTAACGAATGTTGTAGCAATTGGCGATGCTGTCGAGGCTGTGTGCTCGCAATGTCTATGCGACTAGGCAACGTACGTCGATCATGCGCTCGTATTCAAAGTGACCAACGTCATTCGGCTGGTTCGCGCAAACGTGGAGTCTGAAAGAGGATGTTGCGAGATCGCATACTCCAACGACTGCGCAACTTCTCCCAGTCGAGCAAGACAGTGGTACCTTATGTATACAGATCAGAACGCAAACAGCGACGAGAGCAATCATATGTTGAGAGAGAGGGAAGCTCATCCCACGTTGCACGCATCTCATCAAGATGCACCCCAGTCGGCATTCGGCTCGCGGCTGATATCTCGGTACGCTTGCCGAATGCCGGCTGCTCGTACTGAGGAATCGCGTGCGTTCTTCTCAGACCGCAATTTTGCGTACATACGTTCTGACATTTACACACATCACATATTCCACACTGGACACGTGACGCAACCACAATATGGATACTATTGCGAGGACGGTTGCATTCCTGCTTCGCTCCTCAGGGCATGAATGTACAAATCTGGCGATGTCAAGATGGATCCGGTAACGCCAAAGGCACAGCCGACGGCAACAGCAACGCCACCGTCAACTATCCGCCCTGCGCTCGTAGCCGAGTATAACGTAGCCCGTGATTTAGCCGAGACCGACGATTTCGAAGTATGTAAAGAAGCTTGTTAAGCTCTACTACGAAACCCGGTAAGTATATCGAAAGCTTCTACTACCCTACGACGTACTTACTAGTAGGTCTACAATATATACTAATCCTTATACTTATTAACCTATAGGCGCTTTTATCTTCCCTTAGAGTACGAATACTTATCTTAGTAGCCTATTTAACCGACCGCTAGTACTATACTAAGGAACTACGTAAGTAGGCCGAAGGTATCTAGTTCGGACTTCGCCGACTCTAGTCGCCTAGTATAGTATAAGAGGAGTATTAATTACTAATACCTAACGCGTAAGGAGCTTTAGATAGTAATATCGTAGCTTACTCTTCTACCTAACCTAATAAGCCTATACTACTAAGCGCGGCGTACGTAAGGTCTTAAAGCTATAATTGTATATTATTAACGTCCTAGATAAGTCGCGTCTATTCTAGTATAAAGTATATACAATAACAAATAAATACTTACTCGTATTAAATAATAAGGTAGTAAGATATAGTGTAGCTAATAACTCTCGAGTTAAACTAATAGGTAACGGACGAGAGTCGAGATAGACTACGTAGATTCTCTAGGTTAAGCCTAGTAGTATCTATAACTAGGATATCGGAGAGTAGTCCTTATACGCTCGAGTTAAGTAAATACGTAATTACCGTACGTACGTCCGGATAGAAGGCTACTACTACCGCCCTTAGCGTACGTACCTCCGAATTAGTAAAGTTACCGTTATCGCTACTACTACTACTAATACTAGTATTACTATTACTACTATTAGCTATTATGTCGCTATTAACTTTAAGGTATCTAGAGTAGATAGATAAGTAGCTTATACTTTTAGAGTAGCTATAGTCGCTTCTTAGCTTTATATAAGACTATAAGTAAGAGTAGTACTTTAATTATACTAATATCGATCTACTACGAGTAAATAAGGATAATAAGTTCTTACCTCTTAAGTAATATCTAGCTAATAATAAGGAGCTCGATAATAAGCTACTTAACTAAGCTAGATATAAAGGTTACTAAGTAGTATAGCCTAAGCTTAGTAATAGTTTAGCTATAATAGACCTTAATCTTAATGCTCTAAATATACTAGATAATAAGGTTCGAATAAGTAACTCGTAATTACGTACCGTATAGTAAGATCTAGTAACTAAGAGTACTAATACTACTACAATCTAGCTTCTAGATAAGAACGATAGTAAGATAAAGCTTCTATAAAGAAGCCTATACGTAGTAATTAGAAGCTTAATTATAATAAGTTTATAAGAGGCTAGAGTATTTAAAGTATATTAATAGCGTTAACTTATACTTTAGTATACCTTCTTAACTATTAGATTAGTATAGTAAACTATATAATCTAAAGTAAGGGCTAATTAAGCTCTTACTAATAGACGTAGCTCTATATTAGCTATAGGTAGATAACGTATAGTATACTAATAGTATAAAGCCTCTTAGTTTAAAGAAGTTAGAAAGTAAATAAGTCCTACACGTAACGTACGGCTTAGTACGCCTATTTAGGCCTTCTTTATAACCTAGTTAGATATATTAAGTAAGTAACTTTAAGTAGTTATAAGCTTAGTTAGCGCTCTACGTACCGTATACCCGTCTTACTTCTATTAGAAACTACGATAAGACTAACGATATACTAGTAACTATCTATCGCCGCTATTATCGCCGCTATCGTAATTTGCGGCTTCTCGAGCGGCTAACCTTTATAATACCGATACGAGTTACGCGAACTACGAAACTACAAAAACTACTCCTTCCGAAACCGATCCTACGATAAAACCGAGGAACTACTAGCTAGTACGAGATATTAGAGCGTAAGTAATAAAGGGCCGAAGAACTACTAGAGCTAGTACGAGAGGTTAGAGCGAGAGTAGTAAAGTATAGCGAGGATACGAAGAAACCGATACTACGTTAAAGCCGAAGAACTACCTTATAACGAGAGTAGTAAAGAGGCGTTAGTATATAGGGAGGCGTACGATATACGTACGCCTACGAGATACGAGAAGAGCGGGTAGAGTAGTTCTAAGACAAGTAGTACCTTCCTAATTAGGGGAGGTACTATATATAGAACTAGGGAGGAGTTAGAAAGTAAATAAGTCCTACACGTAACGTACGGCTTAGTACGCCTATTTAGGCCTTCTTTATAACCTAGTTAG
>JAKLLW010001629.1:0-13184 GCA_022814695.1 Neocatenulostroma microsporum
GAGTCGATCTCGAAGCAGACTTGTCAGAGGGTGCTGTTTCGGCCGGAGTCTGGACGCTTGAGAGGCTGAGACTCCCAGCCGCAGCCGTAGCGCTTCGAAGACGATGCAAGAAAGGCGAGCCCGGTCACACTACGCGCATGAGATTGAAGGAGGTCTATTCAGAGCTCACCGGACAAGCCACCACATCTCCTTGCGGAAATATCGGAGCTCTGTTAGCCCGTATGACGGGTGCCGCTTGACGTTCTTATTGGCTCGCTTCTGACATTCCTGCTTTGTCACGTCTTGGCAGTCACTCTCATGATGAGCTTGCCCTCTTTCGTTCACCCTCGTGTTGACCACGCAGGTCCATGCTGGGCGTCCCTGTTGCCCCTCGCAGATCTAAAACGGTTCCTGCGAGATAGGGAACGATGGTCTTAGCGTGAGAGCATCGCAGCAATCCAAATCGTCGGGGCAAGTCGATGTGAGTTCTGCAATCCTTTCGTTGTCACACCTTCTCTCGTCCCGTCATCTTCTCTCCTACTGCCATGAGCGTGTCGACCCAACCGGTACCTTTTGAGGTGTCGCCCTCCTGGAGCTTCGACGGCGACGATGGGCCCTGGTCTACTTTCGCCATTGAGGTCGGAACACCACCACAGTCTTTCCGCGTATTGCCTTCGACAGCCAGCTCTGAGGTCTGGGTACCCATACCGGAGGGATGTCAGGGCATACTATCTGGCGTTTTCAACTGTGGCACGCTGCGTGGAGTGAACGATTTCAACAACGCGGCAAGTTTTGGCTTCCAGACGAACTCTTCCTCAACGTGGAGCACAATCGGCATCTATGAGCTTGCTACAGAGCAAGCTCTGTTCGGGACAGGAGATAGTGGGCTATACGGAAGAGACACTGTCACCCTACAGCCCCTTACCGGCAAAGCGCAGAACGTGTCTTCGCAGACTGTTGCTGGTATTGCCTCAGAGAACTACTGGCTGGGTAGCCTAGGCCTTGGGACCGAGACAGGCAACTTCACAACGCAGAGCAACAACATCCCCAGTGTGCTGGACACCTTGCGAAACTCCAACCTGATCCCGAGTCTTTCTTTCGGCTACGCCGCCGGTGCTTCGTACAGCAACGACTCCGGCAGCTTAACTCTTGGAGGCTACGACCGAGCACGTTCGTCAACGACCAATCTGACCGTTCCGCTTGGAGGCGATCGTAACCAGACGCTCGGTGTGTCTGTAGCAAGCATCGTCGCTCAGAACACGTTTAGCGGAACCTTAGCGCTTGCGACGGAAGGCAGCATCACAGCGACCGTCGACTCAACCGTTTCCGACCTCTGGCTTCCGCAAAGTATATGCGACAACTTCGCGAACGCCTTCGGACTGACTTTTGACAATGCCACCGAGCTTTATCTGGTCAACAGCACGACTCACAGCCAGCTTGTATCAAAGAACCCGACAGTTACCTTCACCATAGGCCCAAACAGCTCGGACACTAGCACCACCACTACGATCGTCTTCCCATACGCTGCCTTTGACCTCAGTGCTGGCATACCGCTCTACAACTCCAGCACACCGTACTTTCCGCTGAGAGTGGCCGCAAACGAGAGTCAATACGTCTTGGGCAGAGCTTTTCTGCAAGAAGCTTATATCTTCGTCGATTGGGAGAGGCAGAACCTCACAATCGCACAAGCAGTCCACCAAAACAGCTCGTCCCACATCGTTCCCGTGCTGTCCCCATCAGATGTTGTCAGCTCCGAACCCAGCGCATTATTTCTGAGCACAGGTGCGATCGCCGGTATAGCCGTCGGAGCAGCGGCGATCGTGATCATCGCCATCGGGCTTGCCATCTTCTTGGTCATGCGGAGTCGCAGAAGACAGCGTGCAGCAGCAGCAGAGAAAGCCTCGTTGATGTTCGGTGATGAGAAGAGCGATCAGAGTCATGAAGCTGCGGAGCTACATGGTGATCATGCCACTGGAGCGGAGATCATGTCCGAGCAAGTTTACGAGATGCACGGTCAAGATCAGAAGAACGAGCTCATGTCCACACCCATTGCGGAGATGCCGGGCCATGCTGTTGGAGAAGAGCTGGATGGTGATAGTGCTTTCTACGCGGATAAAAAAGAGAAGGGTGCTAAACACGATGTGTACGAACTGCCTTGAGAAGGCCTCCTGATCATCGTTGGCAGGAAGCAAGTCAGCATCTCCTTTCTGCGAGGATGCACAGGGCAGAAGACAATCTCCCCCGAAATCTCTGGCACTCGACATGCGCGCAGCGTGCCGCGCGGCTCTTTCGGAGAATACAGTACGTATACTCATGGGTGGCTCCCTTGCAGGCTCGTAGAGACATCTGTTGACTTTGCACCCCCAGCGCTTTTAGCCCTTGCCTGTCCCCTTCACACCGGACGATCCACAAGGAGCCAATCAGGAGGTCCCACCATGCGATCGAAATGCAGAGAGCATTCACGAGAGGGGTGAAGGGCAAAGCGAAGCTAGACATCTGACCGAGAACCTCGAGAACCTCCGGAACGGGGGTATGTGCAAGGAGGTGCCAGCCGGCTGCATAGGAGAAAACGCTGAAGATCAGCTTCCACTATACGATCGAGAAGGATTAGATGTATAGCAGGCCAAAAAGTGCCGTAGAATAGAGCAGGAGTCAATCAGTCCGCTACGTGCCATAATGGCCCAATTTCCTCTTCTGCCTAAGGCTTAATAACCACAATCTCCCCCGGCCCAGTTTCGCTCGCCCGATCCCAAGCATCCTTCCACTCCTCCAACGGGAACCTACCTACGACCTCCGATCCGCTCCCTTTCCCTACCTTCAAGATACCGTTCTCGATCATCTTGAACATATCGACGATATCGCTACGCTCATACATCCACTTCCCTTGCAACGTCAAATTCTTCCTCATTACTGTCACGTGCGGCATCGCCACATCTTCTTTGTACCCGCCCATCAAGCTCACCCGCCCTCCATGCTTCAGCGCCAAGATGGAAGCTTTTATGTGAGTGCTGTTGTAAGCAGCGGCCGGGCCTATATCGAAGTAAGCGTCTATATCCCCGAAGGCCTTGAGGGCGGCAAGGTCGGTAGCGAGGTCGTTGGTTATCGGGACTGTCTCCACGCGCTCGGGGTAAGGGACACGGCTTTTGAGGTTAGAGAGGGAAGTTGTGTTGCGGCCCATGGCTATGACTCGGGCGCCCATTGCTAGGGCTATGAGGACGGCTGCGCTACCGAAGGGGCCGGTTGCTGGGGCTATGATGACGGTTTGGCCGGGTTGGAGGGAGATGGAGCGGAGGCCGCCGTAAGGGACGAGCATGGCGGAGACGTAGGCGAGATCTTCGAGTGCGTAGCCTAGTCCGCCGGCGGATGGAGGGGAGATGAGGCGTTGTTCGTTCATGAGGGTGAGGTTTTCCAGCGGACAGAGGCAGTACTCCGCGTACGTCCAGTCGCGGTAGACATCTCGCATTAGTTTCTGCGAGCCGGGAGTATGGCCGGAAGTGATGGCAGCGAGGAAGACGTCGGCAGGATCATCGCGAGAGCGGACGGTGCAGTCTATGAAGACTAGGTCGCCTGGTTTGAGTTTGGTGGCGTCTGGACCGACCTGCGGATGTTTACCTAGTGCATGTCCTTATGGATGACTAGACTGACCTCAGCGACCCTCCCAATAGCACTAGTCCCCGGAATCAAAGGCGTAGGAAAAGGGTACTTCCGGTTTCCATTGTATATCTCGCGGATGTAGCTGATGGTGTTGGCGACTAGAACACGCACGACAGCGGAGGCAATGGTTGGTTTGGGCGTCGGGACTGTTTCGATGGTAGGGGGCTCGGAGGTACTGCGGACTATGAGGGCTTTCATTGTCTCTGGGAGAGCGGACATAGTGGAAAGCGGTCTACTGGAGGGGAATGAGAGGGAGATGGGAAGGGTGTTTGTGTGAGGTTTGGAGCGGGAGAGGAGACGGGGGATGGGAGAGGAATACTTATGCCTGGCGATCGAGCGCGATGGTCACTTGATAGAGCTGTGATTCTGTAGTCGAGGCCACGGTAGCTGGTGCTCTCCATGTCTCGTCTATTGCAGTAGTCAATGGAGACGGAGCAACTTTCTGGAAGTCTCGGCGTTTAGGCGGCTTTAGCAGCTTTGGAATGTGACCACGAATATCGACGGTGGTTAGGTAGCGTCGGGTATCATCTTGCTGGCAGCAGCGAGGCTCGCAGGTAGGTAGAAGTCTTAGGTCGAGTGCGAGAGGAGCAAAGATGAAGCGTGAAAGAAGAGACGAGAGGTGATGTTTTCGGACTGGAGTCGGCGATAACGGGAGCTAGTGGATGTACCCATACACATGAGGTGCCCCAGCCCAACAATTACTGCCGGTGTGCTCAAGTCTACATAGACAACTTCTTCTCCCCGAACACTTAACGCCATCTGCCTCTATCAAAACACGTAACACACTATCAAACATGTCGTCGCAAGCACTGACAGGCGACTATGCCTCTCCAAGCTCAACACGCACCTTCTCTGAGAGCTTGCCGGCACTTTCAAGCGGCGGGAAAGCGCAGAGTGTGCAGGATAAGACGGCCTACCTTTTTGCTCTTCGGTCCGGCGCAACGCAGATGCAGGCCAACATCAATGCTTTCTTGACTCAGAAGATGGAAGAGGACAAGGCGAACGAGTCGGGCAAGGCTGGAGGGAAGCACAGTTCCAAGGAGGAGAAGGAAGAGGAGATGTATGGTGAGGAGGACCCGGAGGAGGAGGGATGAATTCGCAGAGAGTGGCCTTGGTCACTAGTCACGAAGGACTACAGACAAGCAATGGATTCAACAGCCGGGACGACGGCGAGGTGTTCAGAGAGAGGCCTATTTACCTGCTGCCGCTAGACTACAAAGTCGGATCTGGCAAGCGGTCCACCATAGATCGAACTACTTTTACAGCATCTCAGATACCATCGGCACTTCATCCGCTCTACACCCGGCTCTTTCCGCTCACATATCAAGCCAGAGGTAGAAACGGCAAGCACGAACACGATTGCCGATCGAGACTATGGCTTCCCAAGACATCCAGGCATCGCCACTCCACATCCATCCGGCCTAGCTCAATGGGCAAAGCGAAAGTCTAGCCGCTTGTTACCCTTGTCATTCGTCGTAGCAAGATAGTGGTCCTTCTCTTCCCGGCTCATGGAACCCCAGATGCGCTCTCGCTTTCTACAACAACGGTCAGCCAACATCACGCAGCGCCAGCCCGTTCTGGAGACGTACCGGTTCAGTGTCACATAAAACACCTTCGCAAACAAGAACAACACGAAGTTGTAGCACGCCAACGCTATCAACACCTTGTTACCAGTAAAGTAATAAGGCTTATCCGGCGTCCGATATATCTGCAACCGTCAGCATCTCCCTCCACCCTTCACCATCCCACCAAGGGAGAAGGAACTCACATTCGTCCCAATAACATTACTAGCCTGCACACACATGTTATAAAGCGCGCTCGCCACCGTCCTGGTCCGCACACTGCCCGCATTCCTACTCGTTATGGCAACAATTATCGCGTGCACATATGGCTGCGCAAACAATAGTATCGACAACACCCAAACTGTCCAGTGGCCTCTTGTGGTCGGCAGACACTCTAGCGCTATTAGCAAGGGAAGAACCCAAATCTGGGAGATTGTGCCGATGATGAAACGGTCGTTGAGTTTCTCGGAGAGCCAGGTCCAGAAGAGGAGGTTGAGGATGAAGATCACATACGCCTGCAGAGAGCCGGGTTTACTGATCAGCAAAAGGTCATAGACGCTTCCAAGGGTTTCCAAGGGTGTTAGCTGGAATGTATGCTTACCGGGATGGTGAGGAGGTTGGTCTCAAAGGTGCCGAAGCCGGCGGCTTTGAGGTTGAGGGTTATGTATGCCGCCATGGGAATGCTTGGGAGGAGCCAGGAGAGGCCGAGGACGTAGATGGGCCTGGGAAAGGACGATGTCAGCAAGCTCGACTCATCTGGACTCAATGAACGGGCGTCATGCTTGATGGTGCAGTGATGGATCCGCGTACCACATGGCCCAATCCGTCAAGCAATGCCAGAACATCTTGAAGTCAATGGCTTGGCGATTGTGCATCCCGCCTTTACTCGGATCATCGCGCAGCACGCGATTCACCATAATCTTCTCCTCGCGCTCATTGAACCATCCATCTTTCCCGCGAAACTTGGACGCCGTCTGCGTAGGCGACGGCGGGAGGTAGAAGTACGAGATAATCCCGATCAACCCCGTCAACGTCCCTTCCAGAGCAAACAACCACCGCCACCCCGCCATCCCGTTGATCCCACGCATATGCAGGATCCCAAAAGCCATAAAGGCAGAAACGATACTAGTACTCTGATACGCCACCCAAAAGAGACTCAACCGCGTCGGCAACTCCAATCCAGTATACCAATAACTCAGGTAAAGAATATTATCCGGGATGAACCCTCCCTCTATCAACCCCAACAACGCCCTACACGCCCAAAACGAGTTCCTTCCCGAAAGAAAGGCTTGCATGCTGGCTACTAGCGACCAGCTGACCATTTGTATTGGTATCCAGTTGTCGGGTCCGATCTTTTTGGAGATGAGTTGGGAGGGGAGCTCGGCGAAGAGGAAGACGATGTAGAAGATTGTTTGGCCGGTGTTGTAGTCGTTCGTGGTTAGGTGGAGGTCGTCGAGCATGTTGTCTGAGAGGGCTTGGGAGATGTTGCCGCGGTCGAGTTGCAGGGCGAAGAACATTAGGCAGACCCAGAAGCAGATTTTTAGATCGATCTGGTTATGTTGGGGTCAGCTTGAGAATGGCATTGCAGCCTCCGGCGCCTTGCCAGAACATATCTGTCAACGAATGTCTAGTGGCTGCTTACCTTCCGGACGAGCCTCTTCTCCTCCGCTGGCTCCCACTGGAACTCGGGATCATATCGATGGATACCTTCGTAGGTGTCGATGGGCTTGTAGAAGTCTTCCGAGGTCGAGTCGTTGTCGAACGTCGTACGACCTTCGGTGCGAGAGAACAACTTCGTCCCTCCCGTCTCGGCGATAATGGCCTCTGGAAAGGCTTTGATCTCTCGCTGAGGGAGGTCAGAGCCACTGCCCGGACTCTCATCGCCACGAACCATTGCGAGAAGCTGGTCCGTTTCAAAGACCTCCGACAGTTCAATGGATGATGAACGAAAACTATCTGATGACGACCGAGTACCTGAGGTGCTGCGATGTAATCGCTGCACAATGGCAGATCTCATGCCAGGTTCTTAAAGCACACCACTCTATACACGATCATGCCTTCGGGCTCCCAACCCTCTTGCGTGCTTCCCTTCGGCGCATCTTGCGGTAGGAAGCAGCAGCCAGAAGTGGATTAACAACGTGCTACCCACGCTCACGCAATTGCGCCTTCGATAACGAACATGTTCCAGGACTCCACTCCGGCTTCGCGGCGCTCCTCCATCAGCGCTATCCGAAGCACCGCCGCCGTTTCCTAGGCTGTTACAGTGTGTTCGGCATGCCGTCTTCGCCTGGACGCCAAGCCATATAAGTTCCCAAAGCGGTAAGGATGGGCAGCACGCCATCTGCTTGTCGAGCACACAATCGTTCCAACTCCCTCTGACAAGTCCTGCGCAGTACTAGCATCCTTCCAATGCATGTCTGTTGAGATAAGGCAACCCGCTGTCGCGCGTCCCAGCGTTTCGTCTTGCGTATCACGGCAATGGTATTTACCCCGCCCAAGTGCTCGGGCAAGACCACCAGCAGCTGTCAAGTACGTATGTCGCCACTCCTGCTAGCAGAGCAGCTCGTCGCACGTAGCCTGATGTGGCAGGCGACTCGATTGCGTATTAGCCGTGCTGATATTGATGTACGAGTGTACCCTCACCGATGCCGGACTGCCGAAGGTAAAGCTTTATACAAGCTGCTGTTTCTGATCGCTTTTGACCTTCCAACAATCTTCCAACAACCTTGAACTACACCGCATCTCATTGTACTATTAGCCTCCTCAACATCACTCACGATGGCACCTGGACTCATCGAACCCGTTGCCGACCGAACGGCTGACCCTCAAGCCGAGCAGATTGCAGCTAAGGACAGAAAGCAAGGCACATACAAAGAAGCTTTTGCCCAGAGTGCAGCGTCGACCAACTACGAAGCCGAGCTGAAAGGCTCAGCGAAACACCCGCCTGCAGCATATCCGCACTATCTGCCTTACTGGGACGACGTCACCTACCCGCCTCTTGAGCCTTTCGAAGCTATCGAACATGGCAAAGATGCGGACCCGAGCTTCCCTAACCTCCTTGCCAATGCCAAAGTGACCGATCTTACTGCCAACATTGGCGCTGAGGTGCATGATGTCCAACTCTCGAAGCTGAACAATGCCGGTAAGGACGAGCTGGCGCTGTTCGTGGCGCAAAAGAAGGTTGTTGCGTTCCGCAATCAGGACTTTGCAGACCTGCCTATCCACGAGGCACTCGAATTTGCGGAGGTAGGTAGTGATCGAGGTTATTCTCTTGGGTCGTCGGCTGATAGTCTTCGGCTTGCTAGTACTACGGCCCATCTCACATCCATCAAGCCTCTGGCGCCCCGAAGGGCTTCCCAAAAGTGCACTTGGTGCATCGCAGTGCCGACGACACTACCGCACATGACTACTTCCAGGAGCGGACGAACTCCATCACATGGCACACGGATGTCAGCTTCGAGATGCAGCCACCGGGCACCACCTTCTTGTATCTGCTCGATGGACCGGTCGCAGGTGGCGACACTTTGTGAGTTGAGCCTTCGTGATTCGTGGACGTAGGCTGTCGTACTGATCGGCCGACTTAGATTCGGCAACATGGCCGAAGCATACCGCCGCCTCTCCCCGGAGTTCCAGAAGCGTCTTCACGGGTTGAAAGCAGTGCACTCCGGTCATGAGCAAGCTGCAAACGCTCGTGCTCGCAAGTCCGTTGTCCGTCGCGAGCCAGTCAGCAACGTCCACCCCATCGTGAGGACGCACCCAGCCACTGGCGAGAAGGCTCTATATGTCAACCCACAGTTCACTCGCCGCATTGTTGGCTTCAAGAAGGAGGAGTCTGACTACCTTCTGAAGTTCTTGTACGATCACATTGCTCTTGGCGCGGACCTTCAGGCTCGCGTCAAGTGGGAGAGGGGCAGTGTCATTGTGTGGGACAACAGAGTCACTGCCCATACTGCTATACTTGACTGGCAAGATGGGCAACGGCGTCATCTCGCTCGCTTGACGCCGCAGGCTGAACGGCCTTATGAGACACCTTTTGAAGGGTAGAGACAAGCTAGGCTAGGTTAGAGATAGTCCGTAATGGCCATATAGTTGCTCTTGTAATCAAGTACTGTACAAAGATGCTGCCTTCGTCGGATTCCGCGTGACCCTCAGGAACACGTACAATGAGTTACTGGAGTCCGTGGTAGCTCACAGCAGCATAACCTTCACGCACATCTACACCAGCGACATGTTCGACTCATTCATGCCGAACCCCAAAGTCTTCTCTCGGAGCAGCAGAGAAGATGTGGGTAAAGCCGGAGGAGGATGCGCTCGTAGCCGCGCATCTGGGTGATCTCAAAGCCGCGAAAGCCTGCGGACTTCATGCCATCTACGTTGAGACACCGCTGGAGGAGAAAGCGCCGGAGTTGCGGGCAGAAGGAATTCCGGATATGGTTATCGGAAAGGATGAAGACGGGTTTGTTACTCTTGCTGAGCGTCTAGGGGTGAAGACTGGTTAAGTGTCATCAGAACTACTGATCCGCAGCACGGCTCTCTTCGTCTATTCGGTGGTCGTCCATCCTTTTGTAGAGGGCCTACCAGTCAGCTTTGAACCTTTCCTCCTGCTGACGGTCAAGTTCGTCTTGACGAGCATAATGACGAGCAAGCTCTTCGGACTTCCAATTTTCGAACTTGAGTCACTCTTCGCGACGTTTGCTTTCGAACGACCGGCTGATAAGCTGGGACACGCCGAAAACAGTGACTGTCCAGAAAGTCAGCTACATTAGCGTTCGAAGATTTAAGTGGGAGGAGGACGGGGAGAGGTGCGTACCTGCGGCGACGCAGCAGTGGAGAAAAGGCATCATTGCCGACTTCATCGTAGTTATGTTTGCGGAAGGTGTAGCTGCAAGCTGAGACAACGGTGTCGTCTGTATGTATACATAAGCACACTGTTGCTTCCGAGTGTGTCCTCAATCAGGTACCTCCGCGCCTGGGATACTTCCCAGCGCCGTGGTTCAAGCGTTTCCTGTCAACCAGACTCACCCGTACGCTCTAGCCTTTAGAACGTCCAAGTAGCTGGGACAGTGTCAACGTAATGAAACGAGCTCGATTGTTCACAAAGAATCATCTGTCACTATACTGTTCCATCATTGAAGTGCGCTAAGTATCACTGTCAAAGCTGATACCTAGTTTGCATCAAGAATCGTCCTCGTCTTCTCGGCGGGAGCCCATCCGCTTGTCGAGAGCCGCCCAATCAGCATCATGCCTCCTGTAGAGAGCCGCCCAATCAGCCTCGTGCCTCATTTGCTGCTGACGATCAAGTTCTCTTTCACGCGCAAAGTGACGAGCATCCTCTTCGGCGTGCCATTTCCTGAAGATCTCGCGCATGAGCAAGGGTGGGCCTAAAATAATAGCTGTTCGAAAAGTCAGCTACAGTGGTCTTCTGAAGCTGTAATTGAGAGGATGCATACCTGTTCTGACTCCGATGGAGAAGAAGCGGTAGAGAAGTGGGTTCATTTTCAGGGTGGTTGAGATGGTGTGTCTGTTGGAGTCGAGAGCGTACGCTGAGTGGAAGGTGTGATCTGTACGTGTGAGCACACTGTAGCTTCTAAATGTTCCTCACCGGAGCAAAACCCAGCGCCGTGGTTCAAGCGTTTCCTGTTGGCCCGACTCACCGCGATGTCGACATGAGGAGAAGAACTCGCTTGTTCACAAACATTCATCTGTCCATATACCATTCCATATCGTACAGAGATAACTGCATCCACTATACTCATATCCACTTGTAAACCCTCATCAACCGGTGCAACCACAGGCCTCTCCTGTTACCCTCTTTACCCTTTCCTGTCTTGCGATGAAGCGCGTAGCGCGCGGATACCCAAGAAAGCGTCCCCTTCCGCTCCCTCTCCAGCTGGATATCACCCACAAGTATGCAACTCAAACAGCAAGTACTAGATGCAGAAAGATGATGAAAACGCCGCGCTGAAATCCCCAGACCAGACCCAAACGGCAAAACCGCACATGCTCAAGAGGTATAATATATCACAAATGCTTCCGTGTGGACCCAAAGACGCCGCTGTTGTAGATATTACCCAATGCTGAATACCCAAAACATCCGGTGGTGGGACTAGCCAGGTCGTCCCGGCGGCTTAGGCTTCTTAGGCATCCTCGGCGTGGGCATCTTGGGTTGGCTAGGCGCGGAACCGTCTTGCCCTGCACTATCTTCTTCCAGCTTGACTTGACTTCGTCTCCGCTTGTTCTGGATTTGTGGGCTGGTGTTTGCGCTCGCGGCGCTGCTGTTGGTGCCTTGCTGGGAGTGTTGGGGTACCATGGGTGGGGCGGCCATGTTACTTATATGCGGCGAGGGCGTGTGCGAATTCGCTTGCATGCCCATATTCGGTGCTAGCCCATTATTATTCGCGATGTGCGGCGAGCCGTTCATGGGCCCGTTTTGCATTGGCAAGTTCAGATTCGAGACCGAGGGGCTCGAGTAGTTCCCTTGTTGGCCTGGCCCCTGCATGTGCTGCATACTCGGCGTCCGATTCCCCATTTGCACTCCATTAGGCGGTAGATTAATCTGCGGGTTCCCTTGCTGCTGTTGACCTTGCTGCTGGTTTTCATTCTGCGCCAGCCACGCTTCTAACGCTTGTTCAGGCCGCAGGTTCTTGTCTTGCGAGAAGTGCATGAGCTCTGACATGATGTTCATCGTCTCCCCTAGCTGCTTACCACGTCAGTTCATGCACTCTCATCGTCCTCAGCGTGATGTTCATGACCACTTGCCTCCAGAAACTGCTGCACCCGCGACGTCACGCCCATGGTACCCCTGGGAGCCTTCGGGAAGGAGTCGATGGTCAAGCCGCTCATTTGCTGCTGAAGCTGCTTCTGTGCTTTCGGCAAGTTCTTCTTGGTCATCTTGGGTGACTTCGTTTCCATTGTGGGTGACCAGGAGCTTAATACTCTTTCTATCCCGGACCGCGATATCGTCTCTTCGGTACCCGTCTGCTGGATCTCGAGGCATTCGATGATGTCGGTGGCAGGTGCGAATAGCACGTTAAGCGATCCAGTCATCTCTAGCCGCGCACCATTCGCATACGAGACGCTGAGCGTAGCGTTCGAACAGGAGACCTGATATCGACTGTTCGCCATCGGTGTTTCTCGCGCGTGCTCCGCATGTAATCGCAGGGTTTGCGCGCCAGACTCGAAGTACGTGTAGAAATAACGCGCAATAGTCGGTCTCAGCACCTCAAACGTCCGCGGCTTACTGCCACTGTTTGGATTGTCGTGTGGAATACTGTGTATTAACCGGCCATCGGGCGCAAAGTGCTTATCAACAAAGTCGTTCCAGCCACTTATGTCCTTGCCATTCGAAGCGTCAAAGTTGCTGATGTGGTCGCATAGCAAGTTGATCCGTAGGATGAACGTGCCAGGCCGTGTCTGCTGCTGCTGCGCTTGCTGTTGTGCTTGCTGAGCCGCCTGCAATCGTTGCGCTTGGATCTGCTGCTGCTGTTGTTGCTGCATCATCGCCATCCGCCGTTGCTGCATTTGCATGTGCTGTTGGGTCATGGCAGGCTGTTGAGGTTGCTGCGGGTTGGCTTGATGACTTTGCTGAGGTGTGCCTTGTTGAGATTGGCCTTGTTGGTCTTGCTGTGGGTGCTGCTGTTGCTGCGGGGTTTGGTTCTGCTGATTGTTCGCCATCCGCGACTGAGGCCGCATTTGCGCAGGATGCCCAGGTTGCCCTTGCTGATTCGGCGGCCCTGGCTGTCCCGGGTTGCTTTGCTGAGAGTTCGCATGTTGCATGGCAAGCTGCTGCTGCTGTTGTAATTGCGCCTGTTGATGCTGCTGTGCTTGTTGTTGTTGTCGCTGTAGAGCTTGCTGCTGCATCTGCTGTTGCAAATGCGGTGGAAGCTGGACAGCACCCGGATGACCACCAACATTGTTCTGCTGCTGGAGCATTGCCATCTGCTGCGGAGTCATGCCCTGCATACCGCCCTGCTGCATGCTCATCATGCC
>JAKLLW010001630.1:0-13177 GCA_022814695.1 Neocatenulostroma microsporum
CTCGTTACTTCGTGCCGTTCAGTTGCCACCAAAAGGCTCTGGTGGGGAGACGCAGTACTTGGACTCTCGGACTGCGTGTGAGGAAATGCCGCAAGATCTCCGAAAGGAACTTGAGGATGCACTTGGCGTACCACTTGAAGAGGTTGTAATCCACAACTCGCTGATGCATAATCGAAAGCTGGGCTCATCTGAGTATTTCAAGGCGGTTGAGCCGTTGGACGCACCTGTGAGGAATCTTCGTTACCCAGCTCAGAAGCTCAGGGTATGCTAATGCAGACGACCATCGTAGATGGCGAAGTACAAGCTCATCGCACCTGTGAGTAGGCCCAAGAGCGAAAGCTGTCGGTCGAAGTTTTGCTAACATGCCGAATAGCACACCAAAAGCGACCGTAAGAACCTGTACATGACGACCTACGCACATCATTTCGAAGGTCAGGCCCTCCTGGCTTTACCGATTTTCCGTAACCAGTTCTGAGCTGATACCTGTAACGAAGGCAAATCATGGGAAGAAAGCAAACCTCTCTTCGACAAGCTATGGGACCACCTCACCCAGGACAAGTACATTTTGACAATATACTGGGAGAACAACGGCGACCTCGTGTGAGCCACAACTGATTCCTACATGTTGCCTTGCAGGTTAACATACTGACCCTGGGTTAGAATGTGGGATAACACATCCGTTCTACACCGAGCGACAGCTGGAGGTGAGTACGGTAGTAAGTACGTCCGCGATATGAGACGGACAACGACGAAAGATGACAGCGACTACCGGTTCGGCGAGAACGAGGATCATACTTGGGAAGCGGGCATCAAGAAGGTCGCGACGCAAGAGACGGTGTCGTGAAGCTTCGAATCAGGGCTGGGATGTACGATACCCTTGAAACTTTGCCTTTCGGCAGGTCCGAGCACACCTCAACAACAGGCTGTTGGGCACCTGGGTAGTGTAGTTCAGTAGGAGGAACCTCATGGACATGACCAAACAATTTCCAATTGATCGAGCTGACAGCTGGCTAGCTACTCCCATTCTTCTCACCCAGCTCCTTCTTGATCGCATCATGATACCGCTCAATGCCGTCCGGTCGACAGCAAACCGTCAACAGATCGTCGGGAATGCTGATACCTCTCGGAAGCTCGCACTTCAACTCCCTGCTGAACAGGGTGACGCCTTCACCAACGTTCTCGAACGTATATGTGATCGTGGTGATCCCTTTGATACCGCCAGTGCCGTCTTCCTTGATGGCGATGTTGTTCTGTTGCTGGATGGCGAATCGCCAAGGTCGCTCGACGGTGATGGCTGTCCAGGTTGAGAGGTATGTGTTGTTTGGGAGCTCTACCCTTTCGGTCCATGTATCACCTAGCTGGGGTGAGTGGAACGATCGATACGGACCTGGTTGACAAGGCTGACATACCATGTTCGATGGGCACTTTGACATTGTGGTTCATACCACCACTGCCCTTGTATGTTCGACCCCAGTTGTTAGGATTCGTTGCGAAGTCGAAGACGGTTTCTTGCGATTGGCTGAAGGCCGTCTCGGACGAGATGCTGAATCGTCCCATGTTGAGGCCTAGTCGTCGGTTCAAGATGCAGGTGTCTTGTGTGTTACAATTTGCGCTCCTGGTTTTTATTGGCTTCTGTTGTAACACAACAACAGTACTACATACTATACCCCGATAGCTCTAAGTAGCGAAGCAGAGAGTGGATTCGGATCGTACAGCCCTGCATGCTACTGACTTCATACCCCTCCACCCCTCCAACCCGCCATTGCCCCTCCTCTCTGCTTAACTCCTCAAACTCCATGCATAATGAAGCGTTGGCTCACGGCATCTATATCCGCCGGACTATACCCTGGCAGTCTCTACCTTCCGCTCAACGTTGACTGGTTGGAATGAACAGGACCCAGCACCTCGGCCGTGGGGCGCGTCCAGAGCTCAGAACCACGCGACTGTCAGAAAAGAATGACGGCCATGTTGGCGTCATGTAAACACAATATAGTCTGACGGTCGCCGTCTCGCTGCAACAGCATATGTCTATACATTCGCGAAGATGTCTTTCGGAACAGAAGTCGATGTCAAGGCTACCAGCGAACACACCAACGGCGGAGCATCCATTGAGCTCGATGCGCTGGTCATCGGCGGTGGATTTGGTGGGTGCTACCTGCTGAAGCTGCTCCGCGACAACGGCTACAATGCGAAGCTCGTGGAAGCGGCACCGCGCCTGGGAGGTGTCTGGGCATGGAACCGATACCCCGGTGCTCGAGTGGACGTCGAAGTGCCTTACTACGGCTTCAGCCATCCTGAGATCTGGTCCACTTTCATGTGGCCCGAGCGATACCCTTCTGACAGTGATATGCGACGATACTTCGACCATGTCGACAAAGTTTGGGATCTGTCAAAGGACGCCACTTTCAACACCCAAGTCACTAAAGCCTCTTTTGACGAATCGGCAAATCAATGGTCAGTAGATACCAAGAACGGCACATCATACAAATGCAAATGGCTGGTCCCATGTACTGGCACCTCCTTTGTGCAACACATCCCAGAATGGGAAGGCAGGGACAAGTTCAAAGGCACCATCGGCCACTCCGCCCTATGGCCCGAAGGCATCGATCTCGCAGGCAAGAAGGTAGCCGTGATTGGCGCTGGCTCCACGGGGTTCCAAGTCATGCAAGAAGCCGCCAAAGTCGCTTCACAGGTTACTCAGTATATCCGCACACCCAATCTCGCCCTTCCGATGCGGCAAAGACAAGTCACCGAAGACGAGATCTACGCCTATCGTCCGATACACCAGCACGTCTTCCCAGCCCTCAAGACCACATTCACTGGCCTCCCGACCCTTGGGGCTGAAGGGAAGTGTCTCGAAGTCCCGGAAGAAGAGAGAAGGAGGGTCTGGGAAGAAGGCTGGAAACGAGGAGGTTTCAATTGGTCGATAGGCGGCTACAGAGATACTTTAATCGACAAGAAGGCGAATCGCGCTGCGTATGATTTCTGGCGGGAGAAGACTGCTCCGCGCATGAAAAACAAACAGAAGAGGGATTTGTTGGTGCCGGAGGAGCCCCCGTATTATATTGGGACGAAGAGGCCTAGTATGGAGCAAGATTATTACGTGAGTGGAGTGTGTGGGCAACAGGTGTATTGAGCGGGACACTGATAGAAGGCAGGAAATGTGTGATCAAGAGAATGTCGCTATTACCAATTCGCCGATCCAGAAGTTCACGGAGAACGGTATTGTGAATGGAGAAGGCGAGAAGCCGTTTGATGTAGTGGCGATATGCACTGGCTATGATGCGGTGACCGGCGGGCTGCGGACGATGGGTATCAAGGGCAGGGGAGGTGCGCTGACCCAGCAGTAGTCTCCATGTAGGGCACGCCGCACAATGCTGACCTTCGTGTAGGCAAGGGCCTAGACGACAAATGGAAAGACGGCGTCTCCACGCATCTCGGTATGATGGTGAACGGCTTTCCCAACATGTAAGCAGACTGAGAGGCAAGGTCCTTCAAAGGCTCAAGGCCAATGCTAATCCGTCGTTCTGCAGGTACATCGTGTACGGCCCACAAGCCCCAACCTCCCTGACCAACGGCCCACCTTTCCTGGAAATGCAAGTCGAATGGATCGTAAAAGCCATGAACCAGCAGCGAGATCAGAAACTTGAAGCAGTGGAGGCAGACCAAGCAGAGGAGGACAAGTGGAAGGCCGAGGTACTTGGCATGGCTGAAATGACTCTGGCGATTCATACAAACTCTTGGTACGTCTCCTATCACCCATTCTCGAGCCTAGGGGATGCTGACATCGTCTTGCCGATAGGTACATGGGTGCCAATATCCCCGGCAAGAAGAGGGAATATCTGCTGTATATGGGCGGGCTTCCGAGATGGCATGAAGCGTGTAATGCGGCGCTGGACGACTGGAAGGGCTTTTCTGTTGGTCAGGTGGCTGCATAGTAGATTAAAGATCGTCGGCGCTCTGTCAGCGGCGTCATAGTATTTGGGATGGCGGCGCATTGATACGATCAGAACTGAACTCAAGCAAGCATCCAACATTCCGGATGTACTCCCCTGAGGTTTCTTCTGGCACTCTACGCACGCTGTTGTGACCAGGGACTGACGTAAAGCATGCCTAGGTAGTCGACCGATCGGTGGCCAGTCTTTTCGCACTGCTTGAAACCTCATCATAGCGATCCGTCAACGTGTCAATTCGTCGGACAAGAAAACCGCTGGACTTGCGTGCGATCGGGCTTGCACATGAAATCTTTGGATACCGGCTGAGAAGGTCTGTCGTGATCTAGACCGCGAATGTACGGGATCGGCTTGTCGGTGATGGTTGCTACTAGGAGGTAGGTTTGGACCGTGGGCGCACCGGGATTGAGCTTTTGCGTCCGGAAAATGTAGCCGGCAACTTGCCATAGCCATCGTCGTCTCCACAGCAACGTGGCGGCGCCCCGCTTTCACCACCCAGCCGGCATCCGACGCCAGAGCGACATCGCCGACGCGACTTGGATGCGAACGAAGAGGTGATGAGTTCGACATCGAACATCAGGACCATGTAGGTCACCCACCATGTCGCATATGTATGCGAGCTTTACCAGATTGGCCCTGAGCCTGGGCAGCCAGCGTGCCACATTGTACAGCACCAGGCGAGGCTTCGCAACGGTGCAGGATATCGCCATCAAACCCATCGCCGGGTCGTTGGGAGCAGAAATCCATAGCGTGGACCTGCGAACAGCGGACGATGCTAAGATCAAGGCTGTACGAGATCTCTGGCTGAAGCACAAGGTCATCTTTCTCCGGGATCAGAAGCTCAACTCCGACGAGTACATGGCGTTTGCCGCCAAGATCGGGCCCCCGATGAGATATCCCATGGTGGCCGGCATCGAGGGCTACCCAGAGATCACGCATGTGCTGAAGCAGGAGCACGAGCGGAACAACTTTGGAGGCATCTGGCATGCCGACACGATGTACCTGCAAGAGCCACCGATGGCTACGATGTTGTTGGCTCGCGAGCTTCCGCCCTTTGGAGGCGACACTCTGTTCGCAAACCAAGTCGCAGCCTACGAAGCACTTTCTGACGGCCTTAAGCGGGCTCTCGACACTCTAACGTGCGTCCACACCTCCGCCAAAGCCGACACCTCGAAGACCCGCGAAGACAGGATCGCGGGCCAGAAAACCGAAGACTTGTCGTCAAAGCATCCAGCTATCCGCACGCACCCAGAGACAGGCCAGAAAGTGCTTTACCTGAATGTTGCGCATACTGAGCGGTTCGAAGGCTGGACGGAAGCGGAAAGTGCACCTCTGCTGAAGTTCTTGCACGAACATCAGACGAAGCCGGAGTTTACTTGTCGGTTCAGGTGGGAGGTGGGAAGTCTTGCGCTATGGGATAATAGGCAGGCCTTGCATAACCCTATTAATGACTATCATGGGTATAGGCGGAGTATGCATCGGATTACGTTGGCGGGTGGGAAGCCGATGTAGATGTAGCGTGGAAGTGGCGTTGTTGTTACCAGCTTCACATTTGTACGATCAATACATCCGCTTGTAATGAAGCCTTCATTTCGTTCTGAGAACTTTCCATCGTTGCCCGTTATCCATGCAATGGCTGTCGTCCCACCGAGGAGGCATCATAACTAGAGCGGGCGCTGCTCTTCCGAAGCACCCATAACTCGCGCTCCACTTCGAGTCTTCGACTTCACATACAACATATACACACAATGCCTTCAGTAGAAGACCGTTATCGCCAATGGGCAGCGGCACAGGCGCCAACAGAGCGAGCTTCTCAAGTATCTTCACACCTAACGTCTGCCAGCAGCGGTCGAGACCAGATGTAAGCTCGATGCAACGTCGTCCCATGACTTAAACTGATCATTGCATTCTGAATACTATCCAGATTGCAGCAGAATCCAGACGACGTAGTAATCACCCTCGCAATCCGAACACCACTATGCAAATACAAGAAAGGCTCACTTCGTGAGACGCCACTCGATGCCCTCACCTTCAAGATCCTCGAACAAGTCCGGCAAAGAAGCAACATCGACCCCTCGCTCGTTGAAGACGTCTGTCTGGGCAATGTGCGAGATGCGGCTAAGGCTGCATACTACTGTCGTGCAGCAGTGCTTGGAGCTGGGTATCCAAATACCACTTGTGCATCGGTTGCTGTACGATTCTGCTCGTCGGGTTTGACGGCTACACAGCATATCGCTAACGAGATCTCGGCTGGGACGATCGGGGTTGGTGTGTTGAAGCATTGTCTATATGCAGATAAGACGTTTGGCTGATGTCTGTTGTAGGTATTGCTATAGGCGCCGAGCACCTTACCGGGGGCAACGAGCGGTTGGAACGACCGTTCCACGAAGACATACGAGCACTAAGTGAGGAGGCGAGGGACTGTGAGATAGTGATGGGGTTGACGTCTGAGAACGTAGCGAGGGAATTCGGTGTTAGTAGGGAGATGCAGGTATTGTTGCCTTCTCCGAGCCTATTCAGACCTACCTCTAAGAAAGTACTAGGACGAATACGCTCTCGAATCCTTCCGTCGAGCAGAACACGCCCAACAAAATGGCTGGTCGAACGACGAAATCGCTCCCATAACAGTACAGCTAGATGGCAAGACCAAGCATCTCATCTCCGACGAGCTACGATTCGGCAACACTCTCGAGTCTCTCAGCAAGCTGAAGCCGTCCTTTGCAAAAGGCGGTTTCAGTACAGCGGGAAACAGCAGCCAGATCACAGATGGCGCAGCTGCTCTGCTACTGATGAAGCGATCGAAGGCTATGGAGTTAGGTCAGCCGATCGTGGCGAAGTACGTCGGTACTGCGTTGGCAGGGCTGCCGCCCAGAATTATGGGTATTGGGCCGGTATATGCCATTCCGAAGTTGCTTGAGAGGTGAAACTACCCATCTCCATTCCTTTGATGTCACATATGTGATGGCTGACAATGCATATAGGTACCATTTAGACCTACAAAAGGACGTGGACATCGTCGAAATCAACGAAGCCTTCGCATCAATGGCAGTCTACTGCCGAGACGAGCTGAAGCTTGACTGAAAGAAGATGAACCCACGTGGTGGAGCGATCGCTCTCGGTCACCCGTATGGTATGACGGGTGTAAGGCAGATCGTAGCCGGCTTGAGTGAGTGTCGGAGACAGAAGAAGAAGGTTCTTGTTACGAGTATGTGTATGGGTACGGGCATGGGTATGGCTGGGATGTTTGTCAGTGAGCAATAAGTACTGCCAGGGTGAGCTGTAAGCATACCGCGAACAGTTATAGCTTAGCTTGCAACCCATCCTCCTTTTTGGCTTTCAGCCGCAATTCCTTTCTCAGGATCTTGCCCGAGGCACTCTTCGGAATCTCCTCCACGAAGATCACTCCTCCGCGCAGTTGCTTGTATGCTGCAACGTTGCCTTTTACGAATGCTTGCACGGCTTCTGCGGTCAGGGACACCTCCTTGCGTACCACATAACCTCGAGGCACCTCTGTCTGCCTTTGGTTATCCCAAACGCCTATGACTGCCGCATCGACGATCATCGGGTGCGAAGTAAGCAGCGCTTCCAGCTCCGCAGGCGCCACCTGGCTGGCCTTATACTTGATGAGCTCCTTTTTGCGATCTACGATGTACACTAGACCATCCTTGTATACCCCAATATCTCCCGTGCGGTAGAAGTCAGGAGGGTTGCCGAAGCACTCAGCATCCACATCCGGCCGATTATGGTAGCCTTGCGCCAGTATTGGGCCGCCGATGAGGAGCTCACCCGGCTCATTCTCCCCAACATCTTGGTCTTCCTCGTTAAGGATGCGGAGAGTGACGTTCGGGCAGAGCTCGCCGACGCTCCATGCGCCGTCCTTGACGTACGCTTCCCAGGGCTGTGCTGAAATAACGCCACTCGTCTCAGTGGTGCCCCAAGTCTGGTAGATGTCTGCTTTGCCCCGCCCGAGCTTGTGTCGGATTTGTTTGATGGTATCGTAGCCTATCGGCGCTGAGCCTGTAGCAGCTACTTGAAGGCCGTCAAAGTGGTCGGTAATTTTATCGCTTTTGGCGATCTGCAACCAGATCGGCGGGACACTGAATTGGTACGCAGGTCGAAAGCGCTTATGGACCGCGATAAAGGAGTCGAAGCTGTACTTCTTCATCCAGTATGTCGAGCCTCCCATATAGAAAGGACAGACCGAGTACAGACCGATACCTGCGACGTTTGACATGGGTAAGTGCGCCACTGTGTTGAAACGAAAGTTCTTGTGTGTGACCTGGTATTGCTTAGCGGCGTGCATGGTGCAGAACGTGCTGGAGACGAGACTCCAATGGGAGATGCGGACGCCTTTTGGGAGGCCGGTTGTCCCGGAAGAGTAGAGGAGACATATCGTTGTGTCCTCGAGGGTACGTGGATCTGTCACTCGTGCCCAGTCTAGTGTCTGGGCACTGGCTAGAGCTTGTAGAAGGTCGCTGCCATCCAGAGCAGATCTGAGCGTCCATTGTCCCGGTGTTGCGCAGTCCAAGACAAGGACTCTATCTGTAGATATATCACTTTGCTTGGCCACTTCAAGCATCCGCCCCTTGCATTCGGGAGAGCAGACGAGCAAGGACGTCCCAGCGCTCACGGCTTGTGTGCTGAGCTCGCGGACATGGGCCTCAGTACTGGCGCCAGTGTATACTGCTTCAGCGGCTACAACGCTGTAGAAGAACACCGGAGCAAAGGGACTGCCACAGGTAACGGTGAAGACGACATCCTTGCCAGTTCCCGTGGCTGCAATGCCATAGCGGTGTCTCAGTAAGTACGCTATCCGCTTCACCAGACTCCGGGCCTGAGCTTTGGTGATGGAGTTGGAAGGATCTTCTGAGTCGACGTGTATCTTTGTGTCCTCGCGGGCAAGGCCGGCGTCTGAGTCTGTATCGCCATATAATGTTAGCAAGATAGTTGATGGTGAAATTGGAAGGAGACGAATGACGAGACGGCACGAAATCTTGCTGACTCACCAAACAGCAATGTCAGCAAGTCCGCCCGAGGAATCTTCACTTCCCCTGCCCGAGACTTGTACACCTTCATCTTCTTCTTCTTTCCTATGCCATCAACTACCAAACCGCTCGGTCCCCGTCAAGCTGCTCGAGTGCCAGGCTCAAATCTCGGCAGTAGTCAGCATGCGTTACATGAGCGCCTCCACCGCTACGCGACGGCACTGCAGCGAGATTGGGGGTCAGAGCGGCGAGAGTTTGCCGTCTTTTTCCGCCAGATGCTCGAGCTTCGAAATCGCATGCAAACGATACGAAGTTACTTTGTAGCTCATAGAATAAAGGAGAGGGGTCAAACTTGGAGCTTCACTGCTGCATCCTCGGCAACATGCCACGAGCTGCCAATGACTCGTGCCTATACACCATCTCATATGTCTATAACTACCTACCTGTAAACGCCATATAGGTCGAACTTGAGACAGGCCTGATACATAGACGAACATGGCTACGAACGGGGCTGCGAACCGGCACGTAGACCCTAAGAAGTGCAAGGCCGGTGTCACTGTCAACGAGGGGCCTGATTTCCATCTTGAAGTTGTAGAAGTAGACGTACCGGAGCCAGGTAGCTGATGAAGTTGACGTTCTGGACATGCACCGTACTGATCATCAATGATGCAGAATATGGGCAGTTGTTGCTCAAGCTGAATTGCACCGGACTCTGCGGATCTGACATCCACTTCATGGTCGGAGATCTAGGCATGATACCCTCAGCCTTCGGTGTGCGCTCAGCAGGACACGAGGTATGGAGCTAGAGCTTCTTCAGACCTGAGAAAGAGGGTCACTCAGCTAACGAATACCAGGGCGCCGGCTACGTAGCTAAAATCGGCCCAGGCGTCACAGGCTGGAAAGTCGGCGATCGCGCCGGCATCAAACCCTTGTGGGACGTCTGCCACAATTGCGAGCAATGCTGGTCAGGCATGGAGAATTACTGCCCTGGAGTCGTCCACACCGGCGCAATGTGTACGGGTACGTACCAGGAATATGTCGTCTCGCCCGCCATCTATACGAGTCGGATACCGGATGGTGTTCCGGACGAGGTGGCGGGGCCGATTATGTGTTCGGCGTCGACTATGCATCGGGCATTGAAGGACTCGGGCTTACAGCCTGGGGAGTGGGTTGTGTTTCCTGGTGGTGGTGGAGGGGTGGGAATTCAGGGGGTTCAGCTTGCAAGGATTTTGGGAATGAGGCCTATCGTTGTGGACACTGGAGCCGAGAAGCGGAAGCTGGCATTGAGTATGGGTGCCGAGGATTTCATTGACTTCCGAGAAGAAAAGGATGTTCCAGGGAGGATCAAGGAGACTGCTGATGGGATTGGTGCTCATGGTGTGCTGGTCACGGCTTGGCAGTCTTACAAAGGTATGTGCCCTTCAGTCTACCCTTGACACTTAAAATCACAGTCTAGCTAACTTCAAACCTCGCACCTCAGACTCAATTTCCTATCTTGGCGACAGAGTTGGCGGCATCGTGATGTGCATTGGCATCCCGCCCAACGACAAGAACGTCATGATGGGCGATGCGCCCATGCACATGATCATGAAGAAGGTCTGTATGATGGGAACCGTGGTCGGCACGATGAAAGACACGGCTGCGGCGCTCGAGTATGCGAGGAGAGGGCTGCTCAAGCCTATTCAGGAGGTGAGAGGGTTGAGCGCTTTTCCTGAGAGTGTGCAGCAACTTAGGAGAGGGGAGGTTGCTGGCAGGATCGTCATTGATTTCAATCGGCCGTGAGAGAGTAGCACATTGTCAATTGGACAGCCATTTCGTTAGTCATTGGCACGACGCTCAAGGGACGCTTTCACCTTGATCATGTACTTCTTACAGTCTCTAGCACCGGCTTAGCAAGAAGCCACGTGGCTGAGGCTCTACCCGCTCTCGAGGAGGCAATGTGTGCTCTTGTACCTTCCCAATGTGGGAGTGCCGCACTGATGTTCGACCGAAGCTCACAGCGGACCGCTTTTCCGACCTTGCCATCTGCCGGCCACGCCTTGCCACGACATCAGCCACATACCAAGTGAGCCGACAGCCAGGCATCCAGATGAAGAAGACTGACCATAGCGAACAGTAGCGGTGAGCCGTTCACAAGCATATAATGTTGTCGCGTATGCAGTACCTCTCGTCTGCGCCCCTGCCCAAGATGACGTTGACGGCGGAAGAGGTCGGTAATCACAATACCAGAGCATCGTGCTGGGTCGTCATATCTGGGCAGGGCTACGACTTAACGAAGTTTCTCGATTATCATCCTGGTGGTGCTAATAGCATTTTGCGCTACGCCGGCAAGGTACGTCTACCCATTCTCCAGTACTGGCTTGTGTGTCAACCTGGCCAGCCAACCAGCGAACACAGGATGCCACAGAAGAGTATGGGCCCATACATCCAGCCGGTACCATCGAGAAATACCTCCCAGCAGACAAGCATCTAGGCTCCGTCTCTGGTCTAGCGGAGGTATTGCCACGGGAGCCGGCACAGAAGCAAAGGGACGAAACTAAACAGGATCCTCTGTCTGTCCTGCAGAATCTGGACGACTTCGAAGTTCAAGCGAAGAAGTACCTGTCCAAGAAGGCTTGGATCTACTATAGTTCGGCAGCCGACAGTCTAGCCAGCTATCGTAACAATGCCAGAGATTGGGAGAGGGTCAGTCTTCGACCTCGCATTCTCCGGTGCGTACCTTCGCCAGAATTGTGAAAGAGCTGCCTCTGACGTACCCAAGCAACGTCGCTCGTGTCTCCATGAAGCGGAAGATACTGGGCCACGACAGCTCTCTTCCCTTCTTCATTGCTCCTGCCGCACAAGCCAGACTAGGGCACGATGAGGGTGAGCTATGTCTAGCATCCGGCGCCGCACGGTATAACATACCATATTGCTCAAGCACATACTCTTCAATTGCCTATGCAGACATTGCGTCTCGCTTGGCGTCCGAGAACGGTGGCGGTGCGCTTGCCTTCCAGCTGTATGTCCCAATTAAGAAGCAAGATGCGAGAAAGCTGATCGCAGAGGCGAGACGGCTGGAGGTCAAGGCCCTCGTAGTGACAGTGGATTCAGCAGTCATTGGGAAGCGGGAAGTAGACGATCGCCACAAGGCCGAATTGGATCATGCAGCAGGAGTCGAGGTGACACGAACGATGAATCCAGATCCCACGGACGAAGCACCGATCCTCAGAGGCGCACACTCATCGACCCTTGATTGGAACGATCTCAAGTTGATCAGAGAGGAGTGGCAAAATGCAGGACCCATCGTGCTGAAAGGCATACAGACAGTCGAGGATGCGCTACTTGCCGCAGAGACAGGTGTAGATGGCATCTATTTGAGCAACCATGGCGGCAGGCAAATGGATCATGCGCCTAGCTCACTACGAACGCTGCTCGAGATCCGGAAGTTCGCACCTCAGTTACTGCGGCAGCTAGATGTCTATCTCGATGGAGGCGTCAGAAGAGGTGCGGACATCGTCAAAGCGCTCGCTCTTGGCGCTCGGGGTGTTGGCCTTGGACGTCCCTTCCTGTATGCCTTGAGTGGATATGGGACAGAAGGTGTCTGCAAAGCGGCCCAACGTGAGTAGCTATTCCATGTGCCTATCTGAACCGTCGACTGACAAAATCGAAGTGCTGAGCGATGAATTGGAGACCACGATGAGGTTGATGGGCGTGACGGACATCGACCATCTGCGCGAGTTCCATGTGAATGCGTCTGCGCTTGAGCTCGAACTGCCAAAGAGCATAGATACTGCCGAGTGGCCTCCGAACAAGATGTCTAGCAAGCTGTAGCTATCACCGAGCAACAACATGCGGAGTCAAGCAGGCCTCCAGACAAGCTTCTTTAATACATCACCTAGCAGTTCACTAGCCAAGCTTCCCAACACCGCAGTACTCCATCTCATGAACATCATACGCCTTCTGCTTATCCTCCCCATCCACCAGCCCGAAATACCAAGTCAAATCCCTCCCATCAAAGTCCCGACTCGAGAACCCATTGCCCAGCCAGCTCCACATATTCTTCGACCGATAAACATACCTGTAATCCTGTAATCTCGGCGTCTTCATCAACTCCAAGAACGGGTTCCTCGAACCAGGATGCAGTAAAATCTCGCCATCGATCTTGTTACCCTTGAACCACGACCTGCAGGGAGCGTTCCAGACCGTGCGATCGGTGAAGAGCTTAGTGTGCTCGGCATACTGCTCTATGACTTCTGA
>JAKLLW010001631.1:0-13174 GCA_022814695.1 Neocatenulostroma microsporum
ACGTTGCGAGCGGCGCGGGCCCAGCCGATACTGTCATGGCCAACGATGAGAACGAAGGTATGGCCTAGTAAGTCCGCAATCGGGTAGGGATGAGTAATGATGTGGTCGTCCACTGTAGTGATCATGATATGGTGGGCCATCGTGCCAGGTCCGGCTTTCGCCGTCGCTGGATTGCTCGTGACGCTCTTGTCGGCCATCTCATTCGTCGCAGTAAAGCCGTGTGAATGGTACTGGTAGCCCAACTCGAGGTGTGGTTCAGGTATCTCGTCTTCGATGTCGTTGGTATGGTCGGCTTCGAGCTCAGGAGCTGTACGGGTGATGTAGCGTGTGAAGACCTGGTCAACCGTTTTCTTCCCGACCGGCTGGCGTTCGTCGTTGAACGTGTCTACCAGCTGCTCGCCGGCCTTGTGTTGCAAGATGAGCGCGAGCTTCCAAGCAAGGTTGTGAGCGTCTTGGATACCAGTGTTACCGCCGAAGCCGCCATGAGGTGTCATGGTGTGCGCAGCATCACCAGCCAACAAGACTCGACCTTCATGGAAGCGATCTGCAACATCACATACAGCTCGCCACGGGCTGAGCAAGGTGATCTCCAGCTCCACGTCCGCGCCGATAGCTGCTCGCAAGATCTCTTCTGCGCGCTGGTTCGTGATGCCGTCGGCTGGGAAACGACTCTCTTCTGTCCCTTGCTTGCCAGCCGTATTCACCACCAGGAAGCCTTCCCGTCCGGTCTTGTCGAGACGAAAAAAGCCTCTGATCTTAGGATTGTTGACATAGATGACGCCGTTGTACTTACCCTGCACGAAGCGGCCGAGGTCGGCTTTGAAGTAGATGGTCAGACTATTCGACAGTAAACCATGACCTTTCATCTGTATGCCCAGCTTCGTCCTGACAAACGATCGGTTACCGTCACATGCAACCATATACTTCGCTTGGACCAGCTGCTTCACGCCAGTCTCCGTACTTTGCACCAGCGCAGTAACGCCATGCGCATCTTGCTGGAAATCCACGAGCTCGGTCGAGAAGCGCAGATCCGCACCATTGTCTACAGCATGCTTCCGCAAAAGCGGCTCGAACATCTGCGTCAAGAACATCCTGCTCGTCGGACTGATGTCTTCCAGCCCTTCATTGATATCCTTCATCCACGTCCCCAGACTCTTGCCCGCTAGGCTCTCTACTCCATGCAACCCAGCATGCTCGTCGTAATGCTTTAGACTTTCCGTCTTCATCTGCTCATACAGTCCCAGCTCGCGGTAGATCTGCATGGTCCTGGGGTGGAAGAGTGCGGCTCGAGGGTGTATAGCAGTACTGGCGTGCTTTTCCACAGTGATGCAGTCGCGTATGCCATGCTTTGCGAGCAGCACGGATAGGGTCATTCCCACCATGCTACTCCCAATAATGAGAACCGGTGTCTCGATGACCGGGATGCCTGCTGTGTCCGCCATGGTGTAGCTGTGAGGTTCGAGTGTAGACGGAATCCTGGTGAAGAGAGGATGTATATGCTACGGATGAGAAGAGGCTGTACTACTTAGCTGCTACTACTACTACTATACTACCTCCGGAGGTATCGGATCACAGCCGTGGCGCCGACCATGATGATTGTTGAAGGCTGGTGATGATGATGATAGCGGACATCCCCGCCCAATGCATGATATGCTTTCGGTTGAACGCTTAAATAGGCACGCCGTACGGCCGGGTACCATAGCGATTACCACTACTCAGCGTACGACATCGCATATTCCCCATACTCCCAGCAATTGCAGCTAGAAGGCTTGAAGACACCACTTACACCCAGGCGGTCGAGCCGGTACTCCCACGAGGCCTTAGCAGCTTACGTCCCGGACACGAAATGGACCATCTGCCTGGCCACACTTCTCTGCACGCAATGCATCAGCTGCCTCATCATTGAATGCCTGATCGGAGGCTTGTTCGGAAGGAAGATCTCGAGCTACCTGCCTGCAGCTGACCCGGATCAGATAGCTGTGAACCCAAGGCCGGTGGTGTATGCCCAGGCAGCGACCACGTTCCTCGAGACCGCTTACCAAGTCTTCCTCGGCCTGGACGCCATGCGCTATCGGAACGTCGTGCAGACTGCTGGACTATGCCTTAACAATGTAGCTATGCTTAAATTAGCTGCGACTGCCATGGACGTCATGCACTTCAATCCGTTCACCTGGGATCTGCTAGGCGGTCTGTTCTGTGCATTGGTAGCCTTGTTTGGGCTAGTGGCCATTGCTTTATTCTTCGTAACTTGGAGACTTTCTGGAGACTTTCTGGAGACTTTCTGGAGACTTTCTGGAGACTTTGCGTGGTAGGTGCAACACAATCCTACTGTGAGAGAACAATCTGGATCATACGTCTGACCTCGGGACCACTCGCGCTGTAGGGCTGTCTTCAAACATATATCTACCGCCGACCTGAGCCTAAGGAAGCGCTATCTAACCTACGAGGTATGCAGATCTACATGTCACGTACGCTGGGCACGAGCTGACGTCTTTATAGCTGTACGTCGTTCTCCTCCACCTCGACTTCTTCTTCCTCGCCGGATTCTGGTCGCAATCGATGGCGGACTTGCTCTCGCTTGGCTCTCTCTGACAAGTACCAGCAACTGGGATCGCCGTTGTAGGATTGATCCTTACGCCTCTGGCGCTTCTAACGGCGGGCACTGCTGTCAGACGGGAATCCAGGCTTGGACAGGGCCTGGCAGTCGCAGTCTACCTCACAGAAATCGGGCTTGTGGCATATGAACTCTACGTTCTGATCGTTCCTGCCGAGGCTCCATATTACGCTCCGTTGTTTAGGCACGACCAGGTGATTGGGAGAGTAATAGCATACGCTGTGATATCTTTAGTTTTGTTGATATCGACAGTAGTCATGGCTGGCATAACGACCGCAAACTTCAACAAGGGGCTTAAGGAGCACCTACAGCATAACAGGCTTCTAGTAGATGCTACCAAAGGTGCTGAGAGGACTTTAGAGGGCTCTCAGAGCGATGGAGCTGGTCAGCACTGGTGTCCGCCTTCCCCAAGACTGGATATCAATTGACAGCCAATCAGCTGGGCTTGGATCTGTATCCGGCGAAGCAATAGCATAGTCTGCGAGAATACTCATCGTGAATGGGTCCGAAGCTGTGGATTGCTGAGTTAATAAATCGACACAGGTGTTCATTGTTCTTGTAAGCCACTGCACTGCCGACCAAGACGCTATGGTTGCAGGTCTTGATGTGAAACCTAACTGTAATCAGTAATACGGAGCACAATGTTGGTTGAGAAACATCGACCTCGTCTCCGACTGGAGAAAGAAACTCAAGGCATGTTGCACTTCGATTACGGAGGATGTCTAGGCGTACTTCACCAAAATCGATCGCGTAGATAGAACAGTCCGTCGTCCGTCGTCCCTAGCCAGAATCGGAGGGCTCTTCCTTAATCTGGAACTTCTCCTCCCTTGCCTTCGATCTTGTCACCCTCCGTTGGTCATCCGTATCACCCCTCACGACTGCAGCGTCAGGCTCGTCTTTCGCCACCCGTTCAAAATCTACCTTGACTTTACCCTTGCCCTTACCGGTGTCTTCCTCCTTCACCTCTCCCTTCACCTCCTGCTTGACATAGCCTTCTATCTCCATACCATCCGCGCTCATCTCAGCTTGCATTCTCGCCCCAGCGGCGTCTCTAAGAGCAATCCACTCAACCAAGTCCTTGCACATCTCCGGCAGCACATTCATCCACATCTGCATAGGCTCACCACCATCTAGCTCGGGCGGGACAATTGGAGGCGACCTGCAGTCCCCTGGGTACAACCAGCACCACTTGCGCCAGTACGCCGCAATCGCTTCCAACACATCATCCGAGCGCAGAAGCAATCCTCCTCGCCAAAGCAATCCCTCCTTGGAGAAGTTACCAGTGCTACTTCCGAAGTTGCTCAGGACTTGCCGGATTGCAGCTGCCACCCTGAGAGGTCCTTGTGGGTGATCGGTCTCGCGTGCAAGTGTGGCGTAGTCCGGGATCGGGATAGGATGATGGCCGAACCAGAAGGCGTGAAGGAAGCGATTGATGCTGTCTGGTAGATACAATGGGCCGAGTAGTTGCTGCTGTTGGGCTTGCAGATGCGGATAGTACGGGAACATTGCGGGTTTCGTGAATGTGTAACGAGTGATAGAGGTCGTAATGAGCAACTTTGGCTATAGGTCTTGTTATATGGTTCGGCAACACCTCCCAGGACCATGAAGCTTCATTCATTGTCCGATATGAAGTTTGCTTGTCAGGATGCATAGTCGTCATCCGCGAGACTGCGGGTATGTTCTAGCAAGCCATCTGTTATCTCGAACATGTATAGCGGTGCTTTGCAATCAGAGAAGCTTGTGACGGCGCAGAGCGTGGAAAGATGCCTCCCTTTCTCGCTTCGAGCCGACAGGCAAGGACACCCGTATGTTTGTGCGAACCGGAACTGTTAACAACAGGCACTGGAGATTGGCGAACGTACTGGACCGCCAGGATGCACCGTATCCCAACCAGGACGTCGCAGAACCGGACGTCTCGGAATTTAATGACTGGAGAATTGGCGGCTGAACGGTGGTTATGTCAGATTGCTGCGTGCCTTTACGACCCGGGTTGTGCTACGCACTCTTGCCTCTTGGACCGGAGGGACAAGACACCGAAACGAATAATCTTCAACTCTGGCTACGCCAACATGAGTGATCGACATCCAGGGTAATGGCTGAAGCCGCGAGCCGTCCATGAGCCCGAGCACATCGTCTCTTTGCCTTGATGGCCAAGTCGCCGGAGCATGGCTGATACCAGCACATCCTGCAGCCGTCTGAAGCCGTCTGAAGCTGATCCCATTCGCTCACCCATCAACCTGGTCGCTCCAAGAACCTGCGTCAGTCAGCATGTCTCGATGTCAAACGCGTAAGATAGACTCACACTAACGCATGCATCTATGTTGCGTACGTGTGCCAGGCCGAGCAGTTGCGCAGGTGGCGGTCACTCGATCTCCATCCTCGGTGACGAGATCGTGTACAAGGGCTGGCCAGCGTCGTCTCCGTGGGTGTCCTTCCTCGGTCTCGTAGCTCCTCGAGTCGTATCTGCCAAAAGTCTGCTATGGTCTAGGTGTTGTTTGAGTCCTTTGTTGAGATTCGCAGTGGTTACACCGGCCATAATGATCGTCCCTATCAAGAGCAGTTGGGCCAGAATAACGAATACTCCCAGTCTTAACGTCAATGGACTGTCGGGATCAGTCATGTCGCCATAGTCGCGAATCTGGGCGAATGTCGCGTACAGCTGGAGTGTCACCAGACCGAGCTCGGAGAGACTGAACGCGACAGCCAATGCCTGCAAACTCCTCGATTCGCGTCTTACACCGACACCAGCTAGCACGAGCGCTACTGGTGTCAGTGCCAATCCCGTAATCGAGACTCCGGGAGGTACGTCGCCATAAGCTAGAATTGAGCCTATACCCCAGGACTCATCTCCATCTAAGAACGAGTCCGAAACCGACTGAATCCATATACCCGCAAGGAACCAGAGATCAAGGTGGATAATCACTCTATATATCTATGTTGTTGTCATCAATGTGTGCTTTACTCCAATCGTTGCAAGTGGCCATACCTCGTAATTAAGGTAGCGTTTCCTGAGTTGCAAATCAGCTGCCGATATGTGTCGATAAATAGCCCTATATTGCGGGTCACGGTGCAAGTAGGTAAGAAGTAGCAATATCCCAGCACAGTCTCATTGAAACCTACCATACGAAGTCGCGGAAGAGCTTCCACGTTATGAAGCACAGAGCAACCGTAGCCACTGCCTGAACCGCAACTATAGCCGCCATCAGCCCGTTCGATCCAAGCCTCCAGCGAATATCTTCGCTCAGGACAAATGCAGTAAAGTAAGCATTGCAATGTTGTTGATACAAAGTCCAATAGTCTGCACAACATTTCGGTAACGTATAGCATCGAGTCCCACGAATATTTGATATGCTGACTCCAACATTACCGTCACCGCGGGAGCGGGTGAGTAATCTCGAGTAAGGGCGTAGGACCATAGAGCGATGCACAAGACGCATTGCGCACACAGGACTGCGGCGAAGGTAACAGTCCATTTCGTGTTCGGAATGTATGCCGCAAGCGCCTTCCGCGAGAAGTGGCTTGGGAGCCTAGGTGTATGTGGTATGTCGGAGCCGTTCGGTAGGACTTGTGGATCGTGAGAGCCTGGGTTGGCTGCGTGATGATAGCCTGTGGACGTCCGGTCATCGTCAAGCGCTTTTTCTGGATCGACTGCGAGATGATAGCCTGTGGATGTCCGTTCATCATTAGGCGCTTTTTCCGGGTCGGCTGCGAGATGATAGCCGATGTTGTAGCGGTAGGGCTGGGGTCGAGTGATCGTAGCAAGAAGCTTGGTGTCCATGACAAATGGCCTCGATGGGTCCGTACGGGCGCGCTGTGGTATAGCTGAAGCTCTTGCGGTGCTTGATCAGATCGCAGGATATCAAAGTGAAGGGAGAGAGAGCATGTGGACGACCGTTCATCATTAGGCTGTCTACATCAACCAAGCTCTATCTCGTCAATATTGGGGTTCAGAGCGGCTGAAAACGAGAACGTACCACGCCATTAATATCACACGGTATCCTCCACATCCCATGTCAGGGACGTCTCAACTTGTGTAGCGTCGCTGCGCCATGTGCGCGGCTGATTGATAGAACCTGTTTGGTGTCATCCCAAGAACTCCCAAAGCGCCTAGATCCCACCGGTGAGGTGATCCATTCAATCTTCTTCGCGAGTCAAGCGCGGGAACCGACCTTCTGTACCGTGAAGTATGTAGCCGGAAGAATATCCTCTGGCCGAGACTCGCTCCTCGGTATTCAAGGATGTTAAGTATATAGAATCACAGACGGTGAGGTTGTGGTGAACTTGTATCCGGTACTCCATTGTCCATGTATGAATCCGATGAGGCCTTGAAGCATCTCCATGGAGGAGACCCTATGCGATGAAGCTCTGAACCACTGATATACCGCCTTGCTTGTATTCCACCTCTCCGCATCGGTTGAACTGCGTCCAGAGTGGGATAAAGTGTCTCGAACTCGGCTTTCCAAGTGAAAGGACGTTGATGTCCATCAGAGGAGGAGGGACGAAGGGAAGGAGCAAGGGAGGCCGGAGAGGGGCGAAAAAAATACTTGCCTGAGGCAGAGACCCGGAAAATCTCCGCGCCGACGTAGCGCTTGGCAAAAGTGCACCTCCAGAAATCTACTCAAGCAAAGCATTGCCAGCGACAGCGACGAAGCGCAACTAACCACCCATCCACAGCCAACAATACCGGTACGTTTATCATACCCGTCCCTCGAGATACAGGAGAGTCATAAACCACCCTTCTGCGCTACACCACCACGAGCAACATCCGACTCAAAACTGCCACCGAATCCCGCACCACGAACATCCACCAGACGCATCACGGCATACGCATACCGGGAGCATCTGCTAACAGTTGTCTGGTGAACAGCAGCCATGGGAAAAGGAAAGCCAAGAGGACTGTTGGCGGCTCGCAAGCTGAGCAACCACAGACGTGAGCAAAAGTGGGCGGATCTGCATTACAAGAAGAGACTGCTCGGCACGGCTTTCAAGTCCTCGCCATTCGGAGTACGTATTACCATACATCACCATCACCACCACCGCACGAGTCAAACAGAAGGAGCGGCATAGCGATATGTGATGAGGGTACCTGGCAAAAATTGAGATTATGGAAGTGATGTGGCGGCGAATGGGACTATTCGCTGACAGTGATGGATGTATAGGGTTCCTCACACGCCAAAGGCATCGTCCTCGAAAAGGTCGGTGTCGAAGCCAAGCAGCCCAACTCCGCCATCCGCAAGTGTGTCCGTGTCCAGCTCATCAAGAACGGCAAGAAGGTCACTGCTTTCGGTAAGCCATCACTCACATCACAACCTCCGCGACATCTCCTCCCTGCCATGCGCGATGCTGACTCACTGCAGTACCGAACGACGGTTGCCTGAACTTCGTGGACGAAAACGACGAAGTCCTGCTCGCCGGCTTTGGTCGTAAGGGCAAGGCGAAGGGTGATATCCCCGGTGTGCGGTTCAAGGTGGTCAAGGTGTCGGGTGTCGGTCTCTCGGCGCTGTGGAAGGAGAAGAAGGAGAAGCCTCGCTCATAGAGATGGAGACGCACTTATGAGGAGGAGCAGAGGCGGACGGCGTTTGCGCTTCGCGGGCGGGCGACATGAGTAGCTCGCTGGCTGCATTTGATAGCTACGATATGCTGAATGCGACCTGAACTACACGCACGAGCCGTGTTTTTGGAGCAGTCTCATTGCCACATGGTGCACACTACTCTGGCAGAGACAGCGGCGAAGCCGAAGGTCCGCAGGTAGGAAGCCCAGCAGATGCAATTCGAATGCGCAGTGTCTACAAACCTCTCCAACCGGCATCCCCAACCTACCATTCTCATCTACTTCGTCATAACCATCTCCTCACTAGCGGTCGGATGAACAGCCACACGGCCTCGCTTGATAGCTACGACATGCTGATTGTCACCTGAACCAACAGCTAAAGACATACCCAGCTACCACGGTCATGCAACGTACACTACTTGACCAGAAACACACCGAGAGCTGGACATCGTAAGGACCAGGGAAGTAGACGAGCTACAAATTCAGAATGCGCAAGTATCTACAAACTCTACACCATCTATACACGCCTCCCCGACCCCATCAGCCCACATCTCATACGCCTACTTCATCGTAACCAACTCCTCAGACGCGGTAGGATGAATAGCCACGCACCGATCGAAATCAGTCTTCGTCGCACCCATCTTGATCGCCACACCGAAACCTTGCAAGATCTCCGCGCTCGACTTGCCCAAGATGTGCATACCGACAACCTTCTCCTCTTTTCCAGCGCAAACAAGTTTGTAAGCTGTGGGGCCCTTGTTCTCCTGCTCCATCATCGCGTAGTACATATCCGTGAAACTCGAAGAATAGATCTTGATGCTGTCGTCTCCGAACCGTTTCCGCGCGTCCGGTTCCGTGAGGCCTATGGAGCCGATCTCTGGGTGTGCGAACACGACACTGGGAATGTTGGAGTAATCGAGATGAGCGTCTTTTTGTCCGCCGAAGAGGCGGTCGGCGAGACGGCGGCCAGCGGCTATGGCTACGGGCGTTAGTTCGTAGCCTTGATCGCAAACGTCTCCTAAGGCGTAGATGTGAGGGATGTTGGTGTTTTGGTAGGTATCGGTTTTGATGTGGCCTTTGTCATTCGTCTCTACTTTTGTTATATCGAGGTTGAGTTTCTCGGTTTCTGGGGAGCGGCCGATGGCCCAGAGGACTGTGTCGACGTCCATTGTTCCTTCGCCGTTGGAATCCTTGTAGTGGAGGCTTTTTTGGCCGTTTCCGATGTCTTCGACGAGCGATTGGGAGGATTGTTTGTGCAAGAATATGCCTTGGCGCTCGTACTCTGCTGTCACTTTTTCCTGGATCATGGGGTCGAAGGTGCGGAGGAAGGTGTCGTGGCGGATGAAGAGGTGGGTTTCGGTGCCCAGGGCGTGGAACATGCCGGCCATTTCTACGGCGATGTAGCCTGCGCCTACTACGGCGACTTTCTTAGGTTGCTTGTCTAGGTCGAAGAAGCCGTCTGATGTGATGCCGAGCTTTGCGCCCTCGACCGGAGGGAAGTTGGGGTGGCCGCCTACTGCTACGAGGATCTTCTTGGCTTTGATATCCACTTCGCTCTTGTCGTCTAGTATGACCTTGACGGTGTGCGGGTCCGTGAAAGATGCCAGGCCGTGGTAGTAGTCTACTTTGTCATTGCCCAAGTTCTTCTCGTATATCCCGTTCAGTCTCCTCACATAAGCGTCCCGCTTCTCCTTGAACGTCTTCCAGTCAAAAGGCGCCGTCTCATCTACACTGAAACCGTAAGGCTTCGCTTCATGCCTGATCGTCTCGGCGATGGCTGCAGCGTTCCACGTGACTTTCTTCGGCACACAGCCAACGTTCACGCAAGTTCCTCCTAAGCGGTCGACTTCGAGAGCGATGGACTTGGCACCGTACATGCCGCTTGCACGACGGGCAGAGGCGAGACCACCGGAGCCGCCGCCGATGACTAGGTAGTCGCATTCTTTGCTGATGGGCGCCATGGCGGAGGAAGTGGTGGAGAGGTGGCGGGAGAGGTTGTTGAGGCGAGCGGTGGCCGTGGTTGGTCGTAGAGCAGTCCGGGTGGACGCTGGTATGGCGAAACGGAGGAGGGTGGAGGGAGACAGTTTGTCGGTGGTGTAGGTGGTAGATGGAAAGGATTGGAAGGTTTATATGAGCTGCTGCTGTACCTGACGCATATGACGCCTTTGAGAGCTCCTAGCTTGCCGCGTATTTGCAACTCTCTGGCCAGTCGTTTGGAGCTAACACTGCTCGCAAGCTGCTTACCGAGGACCAAGAGGAGGTAGCGACAGTACAAGGCTTTGTAAGCAGTCCGGTGGTCGCAGGGCAGCTATTAGGGCGCTATGGAATCAATTCGTGCTTTGATGAGGCTGCGGATCAGATTCGTTGCTTGCACATGCTGCTGCTGACAAAGTTTCTCTGGTGCCGTCATATTGCTCCCCACCATAACGGGTCCGTGCTGGGACCAGATCGGCGGGACGAGACGGAACGAGAGCCTTGCAGATGAGAGGGAGCACATGAAATAATCCAAGTTGCGACAGCAGATCAGGAGCTTTGAAGCGACTATCGACGACGTTCATCTACAGAACTGGTCCCGCCGGGACTCTACATGTCCCTTCGCCGCCGTTCCATCATCCTGCTCCTCTCCACGAAGTTGCCTACCCTATTCTCAGCATCGCCAGAAACATAGCCACGGCACTGTGACCTACCCATCCACCTCTCGGGACTGAACGTTGGGTGATGCGAACACTGAGGACTGGAAAACAATATCGTAGCCGCGGGTCCAGTCCTCTCATGCAAGTACCCAGCCATCATCTAACTGGCCCGCAACGGCTTCCATCTCCACAGCCTCATCTCTCTTTTCCGCGCCTTCGCACAGCTCATGTAGGGCACTTTCCGCACGTTCTCGGCGGCAGCCTATTTGACAAAGCTCTTTCCGGGGTCGCCTCCTTTCAGATCCCGTCACCAAAACCCAACCGTTCGCGAGCATTCAACCATAAAGTACGATTTCGTGGTATGTTGACATGTTGCGTAGCACTTGTCGGCCACAGAAAAGACCTCGGGGGCCATAAGCGGACAAGCTTATACCAGTCGTCCTAGTCATCGATGTAGTTTTCCGACATGCTGACCAGACCTGGTCCCCATTCGTATACAAGCGTAGCTGTTCTACTGACAGTTTGTAGGCGGGAGTCGTACCCAGTCTTTGGTGGCGCAAGGGCATCCTGTTTCGTATGGTTGATGAAGTTGACGCTCAGGTGGTATGCGCGCCACTCCCAAGCGCCGGTCCAGATCTTTCAGGATAATGCTCCCCTAGCTCCTGAAGCTTGCCAACAACACCGAGTAGCTATGTACAGTCAGCAAGTCTTCTACAATACAAAAGCGGTGTGTTGGCGGCATCAATCCAACATTGTCCAACGGACGGCGTGATCAAATCTAATGATACGGCACCAGTCGAGTCGCCGATTCTCGTCGGATCTCTGTTCGCGCAGGTATTCGATGGCTATTGAGGGTTGCAAAGCCCGCTAAGGTTCGGACCGAGGGCCTGAGAAGACGTGCTGCATCAAAATGTAAAGAACGAGCGAATATGCATCGAGAGCGATGTTGGCACCACGTATGGAAGGTCTGCCGTGAGGACGAGCGAGCCATGGACCACTGCTTTCATCTGCTTGGCACTCCCAGCGGCCACATGATCATGCGTATGCTGCTTGACCATCGTATTGACAAGCTGCTTTTCGAGATGGAGGTGCAGCTTACCCTCCCACCCTCGTATTCTTTTCTGGACTCCTCAGTCGAGCCTTTGCCGCGGCCACGACGGTTTCCAGCATCGCCGCCGCGGCATCACCGTGAACGTACCCATTGGCCGTTATCGTAATCGTGCGAATCTTACCCATCTTCTCTACGCTCGCTTCATCAGCCTCGGTGCCACTAGCATCCTCTAACCCAACCACCAACTTCGCTGGAGACAGCGTTGTTAGTTCTCTAGAGAGCTTATAATTCTGGAAGTTGCGACAAAGATCCAGTCCCGGCGGCGGTGCATTGGGAATCGAGATACGCTTTCCGCTCTCTTCTTTCTTGCGTTGCTTTCTCTGGCACAGGAGTATCTTCATACCCTCTTACTTCGCTCTCGCGTGCCTTTTCGTTCGACCTCTTTGCACGTAATAGCGACTTTGAACCTTCGTGCTTGTTCTCCTGCTTAGGTAGGGCCGATATCTAGCGCTTAGCATGTCTGGCGAGCTGGGGACGTAGTCACGTGAATACGCTTCCCGGTATCAGGATCGACGGCACAATGCCGGAGAGTAAGCGAATTGATGTAGTCGATTGCCTTTTGTATGTATGGGGGCAGCTTTCCTGTAGGCATTACTCTTGTAAGCAGTTTAGCGGACTCAAGATTAATGCTGCGACTTTCAGTGTTCCTTGAGTGGGCAGAAGAAAAGTACCGTGAGGATGCTCCCACGGCTCGCAAGTTTCAATCATATCATGGTTTCACGGGACACATCCAGAGGGCGAGCGCCGACGGTATGCAGTCGCGATGTCGCTCGGCGAGGTTATAGGTTCGTCAACTTGGGAGCAATCTTGGTATGGCTGCCTTGAGAGCCGTCTCTGGCTCTTTGAGTCCTCCATTGGCGGGTCAACAGCATGCCCAGGTTGTGTGAGATGCCACGATTTGTGTTTCTCCCGGACGATAGGTACCCAGTCGCTGTCATCGTTGAGGTATCAAAGCGTGCGACATTTCGCGCTTCGTGAGGCCGTGGTCTGGATCACTACTCCCTCACTACGCAAAGTGCATCGTCTCGGCGCGCTCTGGTCCTATCTCGGCGGCTGTATTCTGCACTCATCACCAGAGGTAGTTTTGATGAGGTTCAGGTGTGACGAAGGCGACGTGTTCACGGGGAAGGCGATGGATCTCTTGGCGCACGTTGGCAGAGGGCGGGACGAGTCGGCAGGATTTGAGCGGTGTGGCTTGCAGATCTCTGCACAGCCACGGCGTTAAGCCTCGCTCGCAACGAGCGGCATGCCAAGCCTTGGTATTC
>JAKLLW010001632.1:0-13172 GCA_022814695.1 Neocatenulostroma microsporum
CTTTGGCTCTGCAGTGGTGCTCTCATAAGCAGGCCAGAACTCGTAGAGCTGCTTCGTGAAGCGCGCTTTGACTTTGGCGAGCGGTCCTGGGATGGACTTGGAAGCGGAGAAGGGCCGACTTTGTGCATTGAAGTGGGTAGAATGTAGACTTGCAGCAAGGCACCGAATAGCTCAGCGTATACCATCAAGACACGGAAAAGCAAGACCCAGAAAGCGAAGGTCGTCGTGACGGCGGCGAAGACGGCCAGTGGGAAGCTGAAGAGCAGAACGAAGGGTATCGTCAGGGCGGATACGATGGTCGACATGATGTTCTGATGACCAGAGGAGGTCGCAATTTGGGACGTAGATGCTTGTCGAGATGCAATATCATTTTGGAAGATGCTTGCGTCGTATAAAAGTCCGGATGAAGATGGGAAGGTAGTGTTGAGTTTGACATGTGAATGCGGAGCATGCGGAGAAGATCGGAAGCGGACAAACAATTCAGCGGGACGGAGGTGACGCCGACGACGTCAAGCGCATAAGGTACATGCACTTACTTGACATCGTCTTTCTCATCGTCGAAGACTGGGTGCTCAAGACAAAGCTCACGTATGCTGGACTATGGCGAACGACGAGATGGCACAGGACGTACCATGGCACCTCGGTGTCTTCGACGCTCACTGCCACCCAACAGACACCCTGGCAAGCCTGCAGTCAATCCCCAGTATGAGAGCAAAAGTGCTCACCGTAATGGCAACACGAGCACAAGACCAACAGCTCGTAGCAGATGCTGCGGACAAGTATGGTGTCACTGTCGACGATGCCAAACGTGCTGACGAGATGGACTGGAGGTAGGTTCGCATCAAAGGTACTGCCTCCTGCATCGTCTACCCTTCAAACAAGCTAACAAGAACGTAGTGAGGAGCACAAGATGATACCCGCGTTTGGATGGCATCCATGGTTCTCGCATCAAATGTATGACGAAGCAGAGTACGAAGGAGCAGCGTCTCTCAACGACGAGCAGAAAGTGCAGCATTACCAAGGCGTACTAACACCGAAGTCGGAAGATCGTGACTTCCTGCTTCGACTACCGGATCCCAGACCATTTGGGCACTTCATCAACCAGACCAAAGACTATCTCTCCCACTACCCACTGGCTCTCGTTGGGGAGGTTGGCTTGGATCGCTCCTTCCGAATACCGGAGGCCTGGCTACCCGAGCAAGAGGGCAACAGAGATGACGGGTTGACTCCAGGTGGCCGTGAGGGACGCCAATTGAGCCAGTACAGAGTGAGCATGGAGCACCAGAGGAAGGTACTACTTGCGCAGCTACGTCTTGCCGGTGAGATGCAGCGAGCGGTTTCAGTGCACGGTGTCGCCGCGCATGGAGCGGTGCATGATATTGTGGCTGAGACATGGAAGGGCCATGAAAGACATGTACCTTCTAAGCGAGAGCGAAAGCGAGCAGAAGAAGCCGCGAAAGCCAATGCCGAGCCACTAGACGCCGATACCGAAGATGACCATACCGTGGCATCCGGACCAAAGCCATACCCACCGAGGATATGTCTCCACTCCTTCTCTGGCCCAGCAGAAACAGTCAAGCAGTACATCACCCCCTCGGTACCCTGTGAAGTCTTCTTCAGCTTTAGCACGACAATCAATGCCTGGTCAGACCGAGAGGATAAGCGTCCGGGAAAGGAAGGCAAAGTCGAATCCGCAGTCAAGACGGTGCCTGATGATCGGCTGCTGATCGAAAGCGATCTGCACACCGCTGGGGATAGGATGGATGGCTATCTGGGAGAGATCGTGAGGAAGATCTGCGAAGTAAAAGGCTGGGAGATCGAAGATGGTGTTAGGCAGCTTGGGAAGAATTGGCGTAGGTTCGTTTTCGGCGATGGTTGAAGGAGACAGCGTTCATCAGGCCCTGAGACTGCACCAGCCGCGAAGTCCTCCGCCTGTACCCGTTGGCCGATGTACATGCGTAGCTGATGGTGCTTTCGTTCGTCCCTCCCTGACACTGAGTAAAGCTCTTATTCCTTGCTTGCCGGGAGACGAAAGATGCGTTTTGTGCGTATGTATCTTACTCCATTCGCACTCTGGGTGCACTATCAATCTCAACATCCATACACTCAGCTCTCCTCACCCTCACACGGCGGCTCTGGGTCGGCGATTGAATCTCCATGCCATTCACCGGCTCCCGTCGTGGCATCTTCTCCTTTGTTGGATTCTTCGAGCTTCTCGACAGAGGACGGATAAACCCGCTTCCTTTGTTCTCACAATGGACTTGTTTTGGTATGTCTTGGTTTCAGGTGTTTCGTCGAGGGATGAAGCACTGTGTCTCGAGTCGAATACATTGTCAAATAGACGCTGGCACTCTTATGTGAGCACTGAGTTTCCTTGCTCCAAACAAACACAAATCAACATCCATCCGCATCGGCGCATACTCCCTGGACGAACAACATCGTACAGAATACCGAACGACTACACAGACAAACCACATTACTCCCCAGATATGGAGTACACCAACTTCAACATGCCGTACGCACACTCCTACAAGCCTCAGCCCGCACAGCAGACAAGCTGCACCTACCTCACCTTGTACGGGCCCAATACACCAGCCGTACCCGTCTTCGGCACTCCGGCAGCGATAGAGCTACTCAAATGGGATGCCACATACGACGCCCTCTTCATTCAGCCTCATGATGTGCCTCCTCAAGACTGCATCAAGATCGCTTACCAGCACCTGCAGGACAAGGGTCAGTTCCCGAGCGAGCAACAGCTGGGCGAGCTGAATGATCTGAGCAAGAATGGCAGTATGAATCCAGAGGACTTCATCATCATGAAGTGGGTGCTCGCTGCTGTTCCATTCAAAGCTCTTGACGTCGACAAAGTGCTCGGCGCATTGCGAATCACCGCGCAACACTTCTCCCAGTACTGTGAGGTCGTGCTCGCGCAGCCACAGTACCCGGTCTACCAGCTTGGCGTCGTCACAATGCTGCACAACGCAGACGGAGCACCAAGCTACCAGGCCGAGCTGATCCCGAGTCGAGCAGATGCTGAGCCAACAGCAACTCTGTGGCTATACCGGTGGTGTGTCAACGACGGCGCAGGGGGCTACACTGAGCAGTGGCGGGCTTTCGGCGACGGCTCCTTCGATATCAACACTCTGTTCCAGCCGGCTCCGGCATCAAGTACTCAGCCCATCACGCCGCAATCCAAAGGCAAGAAGCGTGCTCGCAGAGTACTGGACGACGAAGACGACGACTTCGACACCGGCCTCCCAACTCCACAGGCAACTGCGAAGAAGCCAAAAGTCGACCCAACAGACGGCCCCCAAGACCACCTCTTCACAGAGAACCCGCAAAGCATCCTCGGCGAGACGATCCTCAACCTTGCGCGCTGGTACAGCAATTCAGAGCTCTTCGAGCGCATCAACGAGGGGCTTGCTGCCAAAGGTCTGGGCTTGATAAAGAACTCCAACAATGTCACCCGCCGCATCACGATCGCTATCGGGTCCAAGGCGGCAAGGCACAAGGACTTGACCCTGAAGGAGCTGAGGCTGGATTTGTCCAAGGCAAGGGAGGAGAATGGTGTGAGGGCGAGAATGAATGCCAGGACTCAGGCAGTCAAGGAGGCGAATCGAGCGGCGAAGGCTGGTGGTGTAGGGACCCCGGGAAGCATCATGGACGAGGATGATGAGTAGAATGGTGTGTTGAGCGGTAGCCGAAGTCGAGAGGTGAAGAGGCCAATGATTGACGAAGAGAGAGGTGCTGGGTGGAAGACCAGCCGGAGCTCTCAAACAAACGCGAGGTGTTGCGACTGCGAACCAGCTTGCGCGGTGTTTTAGATCGGATCGTGGAGGATGCACGATATGGTCACACAGATATCTGATATGTAAGGTAGCAGTAGCCTGACGAACTAGCATCGTGCCTTTCTGATAGTGTACAGTGTACGATGGGCGTATCGAAGATACCCTTGGCATATTCTTCTACTGCCCTTCAATCTTGCTTCTGGAATCTGTAGCCTGTAGACTTCGCGTAGATCCCAAAGTAGTACACCACCTATTCACCTCCGCAGCAGATTTCCGAGATGACTGGTGTGTGGTCCGCGTGAATGAGAGATGCGAACGATCTGCGTCCCGCGATCCAGAATCAACAAGATTCTCTACAAGAGGAACATCTCAAACAATACGAGCGCTTCACAATCTCCTCCTCCCAATGATCCCCGTTCCCCACACAAGCGCTCGACAATTCCCATCAGCACTTCGATCTACTGTCTGAGCAGACCGATTTCTCGTCGTTGCAGGCGCAAAGCAGTCATCAGACTATCCCAGGCTTCCCGTCTAGGCTCCTCGGTCTCGATCACAATGGCAGGAACTCGCTACGGCCCATTGTCGGAAGCCGAGAAGCAGAGGAGGCGCACACTCAGACTCTGCCTCTACTGCGGTGCAGCTGGGCATAAACGGGATAGATGTCCGGAACTTCCTCAGAACCGTCCTCCACCTCCCCCTCCACTTCCACGGAGGCACCAACCACCACCCGGGCGTCGGCCACCGAGGCATCGGCCAGAGCATCAAACACAGCCTCGAGCTCCAAGGCGTGAGCCACCAAGAGATTACCTCCACTCGAATGCCGTCCGTGTGGCACTAGCGCGCCGACCAGCATACCTAAGCGCTTCCAGGGGCACAGGACCCGAAGCCGGACAAGATTCGCTGGCAGCATCGCTCGTCGCACATCACAGGCAGGTCGTCCAGCCTGCTTCGACTGCACAGCCAGTCGCGAGGCACCGCAAGCAACCAGTCCGAGGCCAGTTCATCAGCGGCCTCTCCACCTCCGGCGGACCAGCTCGACTCGTTCACGGAACCGAAGAAGCGCTCAAAGAGCTGGACGCGGTGACCAGTCGTGACGGACTCGTCGTAATCGAAGAGCGCAAAAACCGCACCACGCCAAGCACCGTCGAGGCGTTCATGACCGCGATCGACTACCTTCGTAGCAAAGGAGAGCTGCCGGCGAGCATCATGCCACTCAGCCTCTACTTACCGCCCGGGCAGCATGCAGAGGCTCAAGGCCTGCAGAATATCGGCAATCCGCCGTTCGTTAGGCTCGACATCTTCAGGGTCCTCAACTTACTCACCGTGTCCAGTGTGACCTTGGAGCAGTCGAGTGGCCTCAAGAACAAACACCAGCTCGGCGTCCTCACCACGACCGGGACTGGGAAAGATCTGAAGATGCGGGCACAGCTCATTCCAGCAAAGCAGCTATGGGATTCTGGAGAGTCGCAGACCCGAAGCATCTGGATCCTGCGTTCGGTGCAATGGGATAATAAGGGAGGCTATGACGAGACCTATCGAGGCTTTGGGCGTCCAGGTGTGGTGTGGGAGGCGAACCATCTGCCGCCGCATCCTACGACTGGTGACATGCTGGAGAGTGATGGCGAGGATGTTGCGATGGTACTTGAGGCGAGGCGTATCAAGGCGTGATGAACAGGAGAGCTTGAGTGGCAAGTTGAAGGCTGGCACAGGTGGTGTTGCTCCGCTGCTGAGTCAACCTGGCCAGCCATGAGGTCTGGAAGCGTTTGAGGCGAGCATTGTGTGTACCTATTGCGAGGTCATTATCTTGATTAGCAAGAGGCTTGTTGACTTGGGCTCAAATTCCTTCGGGCGGGAGGAACTTCGAAGACAGAGAAGTCGGAGTTGCTTGACGCCGACTGCTCGGGCCGAGTATGCTAGCGTCGATCTGGCTAGATCTCTCTGTCGCAATCACATGCATGCCACCCAGATTCTTTCCTCCGTCTCAACTTTCCCATCTTGCCTGGATCCCAAAGCGACTGCCTTGCTATAACAACCAGGCCCAGACCAAATGACGCTCGCAATGGTTTTGCTATTCAGATCGTATCTCGGGATCATAGCCGAGCTCGCTCACGAACATGCCTCCACAATAGCGGTGTACTCGTCATCCGCTACTGCACTCCATGTTCACCAACTGTCCAGATCACGCGAGCCACCTCGAGCCGACGCGACTTCCTCCACCTTCAAACCATGAACGGTTAAAGCCAAGCAAGTCCATATAACACACAAGCTTTCGCTCCGGCCAGATCCCACCGCCACGCGTGTTTGCAAAGTCAATTCGCACAAGCTCGCACGCACAAGAAGGAAGCCCGTGAGAAACGGGCTGACGTGGCTGGGTTTGTATATCCGTGCTTTCAACCCACCTTTCGTTTATGAAGTTTTGTCGTTTGTCGATTCATCGTACTTCTTGTTATACTACCACAGCAGTGTCGAAACATGCATACAGTCTTCCCGCCATCGCCGGCGCTCAGCGCATGCGACTCGCTGGATGGTGCCGACCTTGATGCTCTTCTGGACGCCCAAGGACCGCTTTCGCAGTTTGGAACACCACCGATGAAGAAGGAGAGTTTGGTCCTTGAGGCTCTTGACGTGCTGGAGAGCGATGAAGAAGACTGTGACGAGGACGACCTCGATTGTATGTTCAGATATACCGCCGGACCTGGAATGTTTGCTGACTTGAACAACTAGATGATGGCATAGCCTTACACTTTGCCAACAACATCAACACTGGTACAACATCCTTGTGTAACCAAGCCGACCTGATACGCGCCATTTTGATACGATCACAAGCACCAGTGGAGATAATCGCGCTGGCCTACAACATCCTCTCCCGGTTCAACTTGCTCTGCCCATCAACACACTCAGGATTGCTGACATACGACATCGACCTGCTCACAACCTCAACACTGGCGCTCGCAGCTGCGTACACCTACGATCATTCCCCGCCAAAGACATGGTGGTCGCGGGACGTCTGCCAAAGCCGATGGTCCGCGGCTGACATCGACAATGCGATGTTGCATGTACTCGCCACCCTTGACTGGAATTTGTACGATGTATGCGCCCCAGCAGCGCTTGAACATGCGATGCTTACTATCACCGAGCCGCCATTGCCGCCGAGCGCACAGTACATACTGCCGCTTGTTCAGCTACCCAAGCTTGAGCCGATAGTCACTACCATTCTCGACGGGACCTCAGCATGTTGGACGAATGGGCAGCTGACTCCGGAGCCCACGCCACCCTGTTCGGCGGTGGAATGTGAGCGGAATGAGTGGTTGCCTTTGCTTTAGTTCTTCGATTGAGCTTGCATTGTGCTCGGGAAGCGCGGTGCATAGTCCTGAGCGATGAGTTGTGTTGAGATACCCTTGTTGCATATCATGCTTTGGAAGATTCCGGGACCGGATCGATGATCGATGATTTGTATAATTTCATGTGCTGCTGAAGAAACACTGGGTATCTAAGTCTTACTCCTGCTACGCCTCCCACCAAAGCCCTCTGATCCTTGCGCCCGCCATCAGTACACCATAACGTGCTTGCCTTCACAAGCTATCCCAGAACATGTTCGCATAGAAACTTCTGCTGAGCTTGTTGTCCACGTTCACCACGTTGACGTCTCCTCGTCCCGTATTGCGGATGACGGCGCGGTTGAAGTCGCCGGTAGTGCTGTCTTGCGAGACATCGATACCCAGGGAGCGGTAGAACTGAAGTTTGAGTCTGCACATCACAGATCGTTAGAACCCGTACGCCGATCACCTGTAGCTCATGATCCCAACTTACACAACCTCATCGTCCGAATCCCCACCATTCCTCCTCCCACCCTCTACCCCCTCCCTCTCAAGCCCCTCCAACTGCGCTCTCAAGCCCGCCAACTCAGATCCCAACCTCTCCGTCTCAATCTCAGCATCGCTCGCCCCCTTCGCTATCCTAAACTTCTCCGTATCCATTCGCAACATTTCGCTCGCGTGTTTACCCGCATCGTGCCTTTCTTCTTCGAAGTTGTGCTGGCTTTGGAGATTGTTGAGTCGCCTGCTCAGGTTCTTGAGGATGGTTTGGTGGTGCGAGATACGATGTTCGCGGGTGGTCTTGACTTGGTGGATGCTGTCTGAGATGCGGGAGAGGGATTCTTTGTCCGGGGCGATGCGGAATTGGTTTGTCGTTTCGCTGATTAAAGTGACTGGGTCTTCGTCGAAGAGGACCATGTTGGTGGTGTTGTTTCAGTATGATAGGGTTGTGGTGTGCGTATCTCAAGATGATGTCGTGGTCTTGAGGATGCTGTGTTGATTCCAGAGTCAACAAACACCTCACCCCCGCAACGAGCTCGCACGGACCTCTCACATGACGAGCATGTGAAGCTCTTCTTAGGCGACAGCTTGACAGGAATGCCCTTTCCTTACCACCAGTGAACACCACACATATCTTTCGCAATAATGGGAAGTTTACCATGTAAGTCGCACACATCATCACCACCTACCTACGAAACTGTATGCGATGGCTAACACATTCTGGCTCCCAGACGCCGCAGATGCGGAAAGGTACACCTACCTTACCACCCACTCACACCATGCGCCGGCACATACTGACAAATTATGAATGATCACAGCCCTCTAAAACCTGCTGAACTCCAAGTCCTCCGCGCGCAATACGAAAAAGAAGGGGAATACGTCTCCCTGCAAACCAAATTCAACTTCGCCTGGGGCCTCATTAAATCCAACACCCGCGAAGACCAACAGGACGGCGTGCGCTTGCTCTCAGAAATCTTCCGGGCATCACCAGACCGCAGAAGAGAATGCCTCTACTACCTAGCGCTCGGAAATTACAAGCTTGGGAACTATGCGGAGGCGAGGAGATATAACGACAGTCTACTGGAGCTGGAGCAAGGAAATCTGCAGGCGCAGAGTTTGAGGGGGTTGATTGACGATAAGGTTGCTAAGGAGGGGTTGATGGGGGTGGCTATCGTGGGTGGATTGGCGGCGGCTGCGGCGGTGGGTGTGGGGATGTTGGTTAGGGGGGCGCAGAGGAAGAGGTGAGAGCAGTCGTGTGCCATGGACGACGACCTAGCTTTGCGGAGAGCAACGTGTATTCGTAGTACGATGGCGGAGCGTCTGACTGCGGCCCTCCATCGCCTTGGGGCGATCCCTTCTGCGATGACTATGTAGTAGCGGCGGAGGACGAGCTACCACCTCTGACATGGGCCGAGGAGTCGGAGGTGGAGATGTGTATAGGCGTTTCTTCACGACTCATGATCATACTCCAATCCTAGGGTATTTACGGGCAAAGCTCGTTGAGAACGTAGCTTGCTGCTCTTCTCTCCTATTCCACAGACATTCAGCTACCAGACCGGCCGGCCAGTATCTTGTAGGTACAGGTACCAGAGGAGATATTTTGGAGAGTCTGACGAGCAATCTAACAAAGCTTGCGGCGGTGAAGGAGCAGTATAGGCCGCTCCTACTTCGAAGATTGACCTGCGACGGGATTGCGAATGAGGCAACGTCAGAGTCATCTCACACAAAGCTACGGGGACAAGGCTCAGAGGATATACGACGTGGCCGATCCACAATCTCCCCTTCGAGCTGCGAAATAAACGGAAGCCGAGAGGAGACAGGAGTTGCAAAAAGATGACGAAAACGATCTTGAGAACTCCATCCGCCCTCTTCCACCCTCTTCTACCACTACCACCGACAACCATCGGCAGGTCCGCCAGTGGTATGCAGCCAGTCAAGAAAGCAAAAGCAAAACGTACAGCAGCGGGTATTCCCACGTGGTCACCCACCGTAGTACTAGTCCGCCGGTTCGCAGCTTGTGTATGGCAGAGCGGACGGGATGCCCAATCTTCTGCGACCTATGGCCGTACGTACTGTCTTCCTGTGCAAACATATCTTACATAGCCCCAAACGTCTACCCGAAAACACCGATTGGACAGCTACGATGCCTTCTCGCTGTCTGTTATACATCGCCACTAGCATCGTACCCGCTGCACCTCGCTTGTTGAGTTGTACTCAATGTTGATGCTACTATCCCATGGATGGACGCATGTTGCGCATGTCTGCTGTGGATTGCAGCCCCTCTTTGACGAGCTCCTCCTTCGAAAGCTACGACACGGCAATCTCACAGAAGACCGCCTTTTCCCGCCAGCAAAATTGACTGCATCAGGCATTGACAAGACTGATCACACGAGCTGGGGCTTGCCAGAGGCAAAGGGGTGGTAAGACCCTCAGGAAGCCTCCACATGCTGCGTATCCCCGGCCGGCCCGTCCATGGTGGAAGTCGGGAGGTGCTGCGCTAAATCAGGCTGGCTGCGGATGGATGGTAGCACTATCCGCTCGAGTGAGCTGAGTTGAGCGGTAGCGGAACTCTGGAGATCAGCATCATCCGATCCAGCATTCGGCGCCAAGCCATCATCAGCCCTTTCCTTCTTCGCTTGGCGGATAAGAGGCGGCAGAGCCTGTGCCATCCTGTGATGGTACGTATTCTCATCCACCATCGGCAAACCCTGCCGTCCGAGCTCCTGGTTCAGATCGCTCAGCAGTTGGGTCTGCTGCTTGTAGTCGACAGCGGCCCAGCTTGTCGGGAGTTCTGCTTTGTCCGTTACGAGTCCTTTCGCCTGTTCCAGAGTAAGACCCTAGCAGGAATCATGTTAGTGCCAAGCTATTGGGACAAGACCGAGCAACGTACGCACGAGAAACTTGCGCCAGCCGAGGTCTGTGAAGCCAGCAGCCTTTCGTACATCGTCCACCCGAGTGCGACTCTTGATCCGCAGTTGCTCGCGCGTGGTATCGCTCATGGCGAAGACCTGTCAAATGCGGCTGGGCTGTCAAAGCTACCGAGTCTGGTGAGGAATTGAGGAATTGCTACCTCATTAGGCAGGCCCAATAGCTTTATGGTGCAGCCGACGTAGTTTGAAGTGCTCGGTCGTGATGGTGTGCAGACGTAGATTGCTCTCGCATATGTACTCGACCCATCACGGCGGGGGATGCCTCACATAGCTGCATGGATTTAAACGAAAGTCGGAAGCTGGAAACGGTGTCTCTGAACGTCCGAAACGGTCATAGTAAGGTAAGGACAGGATGTCCAATTCTCTCCGCGATTGACTGTACAGTATGTAGATCGATAACGAGGAGGCCGGTAGGTCGCCGGAGTTCAGTGCTTCACACAGTGCACTTGCATGCTGTATTCCTTGTGCCGATATCCCAGAGGTGGTGTAGATGCGATGACTACCTATGTACAAGGATCTGCCGCCTCCATCGACATGACAGCAAGACCACGAAGGCCTTTGCTACGCTGCTCCAGTCCCGGAGCGGGATAGCTGACAAGACTGCTCGTCCCGAGCGGCAATGTCCATTGCCTAGCTACCGGGTCCTACTCTTATCCTTGGCCTTCCTGCGTAGTCCTTCCCCTGAAATCGCTCAGGCGAGCTTCGACGCTGGTCCCGTTCCATGCCTCCTCTGCTTTGAAGCCTGCTTTGAGAGTCGGCACGCCGATTTGTTCGATACAATAGCTCGCGGCTACGCTTCCCCAGCGTGCAGACTCAACCACATCGAAGTTTGCACGTACGAGACCCACTGCTAAGCCGCCCAGGAAGCCGTTACCGCCACCTGTTGGGTCTGTGACTTTCGAAGCGTCGGTGTGGTAGGCTGGCAGCCAGTGAGTGAGAGATGGGGTGGCAACGTAGCAGCCTCGTTTGCCTGCTCTGACTACGACTGCGCCGGTACCGGTAGGACCTATGGAATGGGACAGCAGGCGCCTGGCTTGCTCTTCGACGGCTTGCTCATCCACGCCTGAAGTGTGTTGGTAGGAAAATAGAGCGCCCAGCTCTTCGTGGTTGGGGCTAATGACGTCCACGTACTGCAAGGCTTTGATCGTGTTGTCGAGCTCCTCAGGTGTGCAGAGATCAGGCACTGGTTCCCAGATAAAGATCGGTCGTTCCATGCCCGCCCCGAAAGAAGCAGAGCGACGGTCTAAGATCTGCTGGATCATCTCCATACATCGTGTAGGACTGCAGATGAGGTGAAAGCTCTTTGACTCCAGTAACTCTGGCGTGAGGTCATCGGCTGTAAGTCGTTTCTTTTCGGTCAGGTACTTGAAGGCTCTGTGTTCATTCTCGCCGTAGCCGTTCCAGCCGCGGGTGGTGGGAGCGTCCCGTGGGCGGACCAGAACGCCAGTCTGCCAGGAGTCGATGAGAGCACGCAGGTCTTCCGGGAAGTCGATCCCGGCGTCGATAATCCAGCCGACAGACTTTGACAGGCGTGTTGGTGGCGAGAATAGGCGGGCGCCGATTGCTGAGTATGTACCTGCGCCGCCGATGATGTTGGTTTTGGGTGTTTGGTCTGGAGCATCTGGTGGAGGATGTATCTCATCTGGGATGCTGTTAGAGTCAAATGGCCTGGCATGAAGACGCCTATGCGTTCCTCGGACGAAGAACTCCATCCAGGTAAGAACAGCAGCGTATGGGTGAGTGAGTACCTATGATGAACATGCCGAGTGTGACAAAGTCGATTTGCTGTGGCTCCCCAGTGTCAGCCATTGTTGGAATACGGTGGCTCCAAAGCGAGGGATCAATGGCCTCTTGAAGCTATCAAAAAACGATCTCTATCTTTGGGAGATTGGACTCTCAAATCGTGACTGCCCTTTTCGGTGAATGAGCCTCAGGCACTCACGGTGGAGGCGTATACGGCCTTCTCGAATCTTCCGAGATGGTGACAGCCCACTCTGCCACGTAGAGTTACGCTTTCCAAAGAACTATCGCAAGCTTGATCATCGTAAGAGCCCTCCCGTATCGTACAATCACTCGGTTCCCTAGAGGTTCTTTGTTGCCGCTACAAAGAAAGTGCGCCGCCACACCCCAGCTCCACCTCAGCCTCGCGGTCGGCACGCTAAAACTTAACTCCGACTCACGTCATTGCTCCCGCTGTTTGTTCCTCCTAAGCTCCTTCACGCTCACGTTCAATCGCGGGGGCAGTTACCCTGCATCCTACATACACCTACCCCAACTGACCCTACGATGGACCGCCCTGAGGGACACGACCGACAACCGCAGCAGCGGGAGATGGTATACTGCCACCAGTGCGAAAATGAGTGGTACAGAGACGAGCACGGCCTGATGCCCTGCCCAGAGTGCGGCGGCGATTTCACAGTACGTATCGCAATGACCAGAAACTCCTGGAGGCTATTCCAGACCTCGCAGGACTCTGCAGACTTTTTGGGACGTTTGCTAATCCTCCGCTCCTAGGAAATCATCGAAGACGAAGCTGCACCAGATCCAGAAGAGGAGGACATTGACAACCTACCTCCGGGGCACCAGTGGACACAGACGGGGCCTGGTCGCTATAGAACAACGATCAACCGCACTATCGA
>JAKLLW010001633.1:0-13136 GCA_022814695.1 Neocatenulostroma microsporum
GTCTAGCGACGAGCTTCGTGACCGGCACAGTATCACCAACGCCTCAGACGCCTCGTTTCCCACAAATCTATTCCCATGACCCAACCGTAACTCCTAGCATCGCTTTCAAACGTCTTTTCATGAAGATGGGTGCCGGCTGTTCTGGCTCGGTCGTCTCGTCGTCAAGCTTCTTTCCATACTTGCACCCCACGGGCTCTGAGAAAATAAGCCCATCATATCACTCTGACTGACTGCGCTATTGGCCCGAGACCTCGCCCCGCCTGCCTCACCAGTAAGCCTAGGACTGCCAGGTGGCGAAAGACCAGGAGGCCCAGCATTCTCCATAGCGGCTGCAAAATGCCAGTCCGGCTGAATGCTGCTCGCAGACGCTGTCGGCCGGTGCCGAGCAGAAAGACGAGACGAGGTGTCGACGACTGCTAAGTCAGCGTCCTGTTGTATCGAACTGCTTCTATGTCGCATGACGGTGCCGGGCGTCATATCGCTGCTACTACCAGCATCCGATCCACTCGTCGGCGCTCTGCCAACGCCAAGGCTCTCTGCAGTGTCCATCGGATCATAATCCACCGGTGTCACACTGACTGATGGGACATCGAACTTCTTCGCCTCTGTTACATCATCATCCTCTCCATGCACGAAAATCTCCGGAACTCCGAATGCGGGAATGGCGGTCATGCGAGCACTCTTCTTCGCATCCATGGCCCTCCTGAAGCGGCGAGACCAGTACAAAGCGTCGAAGAATCCCACCACGATGTTGCGGTTGACGGCCTCTTCCACACGCTGAAGCCTAGCTCGGCGTCGTAAGAACTCTTCGAGCTTCAGACTCTTGTTGTCGTTGATCACCTTGTAATGGGCGAGGATCATCAACAGCGCGTTGAACGAGATGCCGCGATCTGGATCTGCAGAGACTAGCACTTCTTCGTAGAATGTGTTCATGCGCGCTCTGCGTGCACGTATCTGTTGAACAGGCAGCTCTGACAAGCGCCTGTTCAGCTTGTCAAGATCAATCTCTCCAGCACCGGATGCGCCATCGACTGGCAGCGCTGACGTCCTGTGAGGTGCCAATTTGCAATCATCAATCAGTGCCCGGACCGAGAAGTCTCCATCGTATATCCGCATCTCAAAGATACCCGAAAGCTCTCCAAGAAAGCGTGGAAACACCTCTTTCGATATATAGCCCGTGCCGTCCGGGTCAAACTCCGCCCAAGCCTGCTTGAAGCGCCTGATCTCCTCTCGGCTGATAACCGAAAGCCCGCTACTTCTCTGATACACGTAAGAGAAGCTCTCATAGATGAGCGAGATGAACAGGTTGACGAAGATGTACATGCTGAGGATGTTCCAGGAGACGAAGAGCGCACGTGCCCATTCTGGACTGCCGCAGTCGCCGTCGAAGTAGTGCTCGCCGATGGTGCAGTACGGCCAGACAACGGTAGCATAGTCCTCCATGATCTGATTCCAACCTTCGCCCACGGACGTCCTGAAGAGCAGGATGAGCGCTTTCGGGACTGTGCGTACGTTGATATTGCCCGTCTCATTGGAATTGAACCTCGTCAAGCCAAACGTCTGAGTGAGCGCGATGGCATAGACGAGGAACAGCACGAACCACGTAGCTAGAAGATTCGCAATGGCCGAGAGACTTGCCGCCGCCGTCTTGAACAGCTGATCAAGCTGGTTGTTCCTCGGAATGAGCAGAAGCGCGACTGAGACCAGGAACAGCTTATGCAACTGGACGTAGTCACGGTTCTTGAAGTTCGATAGCATCAGAATCGTGGTGACGAAAGTACCGGTTATTGCGAAGACGGAGTAGACGTCCCACGCGCTCTTTCGGAAGCGCGTCCAAGACAGCCCAATGATTCGGATGATGATGTTGGCGATGTAGACCAGCGTGAAAGCCAAGAAGATGTAGTCTCTTGTTCTTGTCCAAGCGGGATTTCCAGGATAGAACTCCAAGCACAGCAGTATCAAGTGGATGACAAGAACAGCGGTCATCGTCCTCTGCCATCTCCCAGTCTTGGTGATGGCCAGGCGATAGCACCATTTCTGCCAACCTTCTCGCTTCTTCTTTGTGTTCGGCCGCTTGCTTGGTGCTACTTGCTTCAGTAGTTTCCTGAGCTCCAGCCATGACCGCTGGTCCGTTGTCAAGAACGCCACGCCGGTCTGTTCGGTATAGTTGCGCATAAAGACAGACACAAACAGGGTCAGCACGAAGACTGCACCAAGCAAGTTGAAGATGACGAAGAACAGCGCGTTGCCTTGCGACGCGAAGGACTGTGGTTGCTGAAAGACACCGGTGATCGACTCAGCAGCGTTCATGACATCGATCCAGCCCTCTTGCGATACGATCTGGAAGAGGATGAAGAGCGATCCGCCGAAGGAATCAAAGTCGTAGTAGGAGTTGGCGACTTGTCGTGGGGCCGGAAACTCCCAGTTGTATGGCGAGTTCATGTATTCGCCGACACAGTCATTCAGGTTAGTGACAATCCCACTGCCATCGTTGCATGACTGCAATCGGCCTGCGAAGAGGTTGAGTCCGTAAATGGCGAAGGGAATCAGCAAGCTGAGCGACACGAATGCCGCGGACACGACTTTCCACCCTCCGAGTACAATGACGGAGTGGAAAGTATCGCGGGCGCTGTCACTGACGTTTAGCAACCGGAGCGCCCTCAGCGCCTTGAACGCGCCGACAGCTCGCGACCCTCCGCCTGGATCGTACAGCGACGTGAAGACGTTGACCCAAAGCGTGATGAGCACGATACCGTCAATGAAACCCCATGAACTGCGGAAGTAGGCGTTCGGCGTCCAGAAAAAGCCATCAGCGATGACCTTGATGATCGCTTCGATCGTGAAGAGCGCGGCGAAAGCCATATCGGTGAACGTGAACCAGTTGGATCTCGTGCTAACGTTGGGATGGTTGTGGAAGTACTCTTGCTGATACAGTGGCGTCGTTACGCAGGCCAGCAAAACCATGGCCACGATAGCCAGGTAGATGAAGATCGAGGACGTGTACCAGATCGTCGGATTCGGCGCCCTTCCTTGTATGCGCTCGCTGCCTCTGCCCGGTCCAACGATCAGCTGGCAGAACTTGCGAATCGGGTTGTCGGGCTTGAAGATGAATAGCGAGACATTATAGGTCGGATGTCGTCGCAAGTACTCTCTCTGCGTGACTTTGCGCTGTTCCGTAGCATTGACCACTTCCTTAGCAAGTGTATGCGGATCCAGCTCCTCGTACGCCTTCGACAGCTGCAATCGTGCGTAAAAAGGATTCTGCTCGCGATGAAAAATCTTCTTCACAGCCCAGTCCCGCCACTCTTCAAGCCATCCACTAGATTCTCTTATGAAGTCAGTAGCGGAGTGCTTAACTCCCGGACTGGGCCCTCCAGCTTCACCCTCCGTATCCTCCTGATCATCCAGAAAGTCCTTCACCACAGCGTCCTTCAACAGCATGTCCACGGCCGCACTGCCAAAGTCCAACGGATCCTGCCTTTTCGCATATCCAAATTTGAAGATCGTGCTTAGCGAAAGCGTGCCATGGTTGGAGCTACCAAGCTGACTCTCTTTCTGCTGCAAGAACATTCTGACCTGCTGGAGTCGCTTCTGATCCTCACTAACGTCGAAGTTCTCCTGAATGACAGCAATAAACATGTTCAACACGATGAAGAAGGCCAGGGTGAACCAGAGGATGAAGAATGTGGCCCCGATCCAGGCGGTACCATAGTGCACGTCGAAGCGCGTGACGTTGTACAAGATCGTTGTCCAGTTCTCGGATGACAGTATCTGGTACATGCCGAGGAAGGAGTTGTAGATGGTCGAGAAGTTGGCGTCGATCGAATTGCCTTGGTCATCTTCCGCCGGCAGTTCTCCTCGGAAGAGCTGAGAGGCGAAGATCGCAGCCAGGAAGGTGAGTAAGAACACGAATAGGATCAAGTTCAGTACACCAGAGACGTGGCGTAAGACGAGCGTGATCAGGTCTCTCGTGAGCTTTACCGCCAAGACAACCCGGTATATACGCAAGATCTGGAAGACCGAAAGCCAAGCGTACGGGGTGCCAGAGTTGCGAATAGGTGGGATCTGGATGATGCAGGTGATGATGACCAGACCAAGGTCAACCCAGTTCCGGCGATGGTGCGGAAAGTCTCGCCAGTCGGAGACAAACCGAATGATGATTTCGCCCAGCAGTACCAGCGTCACTCCCAGCTCAGATGCGTCGATAAAGCTCCTTGTATCTGGGCCGTTATACGCAGTACGCAGGCACTGCACGACCAAGCCGTAGATGATGACCGCGATCCAAAGCCAATGCGACTTTATGTACGCTTTCTTCAGCCCATGTAATCTTCGTTTCGGGCGGTCTTCCTCGAACTCCTTCTGGTGCTCTGTCGGATCATGCTCCGTAGCCATGAATGCACTGCTCCGGCTCTCTTCGCGTATGACCTGGAAGCTGGACGTGATGACGGCGATCAACAGGTTGAGAAGCCAGAGCGACAAGATGACGATGCCTGCAGCGAAGAACAGGGCGGCGGCGAGGTAGTCGCTGTCTGTGAGGTAGTACATGATGTCCGAGAACGTGTTCGAGGTCATAATGACGAAGACCAGCTCAATGGATTGGAGGATGTTGTCGAAACTCATGGTGTTGTTATATGGATTTTGGCCTTCCACACAGAACGAGCCCTGCGGACACTGGAACCCTTTGGCAGTTGTAGCACCATAGTGGAATGGGTCTGCGGCTGAGGAGGAGTTGGAGACCCAGGGCAATGCAGTACCGTTCATGTGGACCCAGCCGCCACAGAATTGGAAGTTCCCGATTGCTGTCTGAGCATACTCGTCCTGATCCGGGTAGATTCGCTGCTGCCAATTCCAGACGCAAGTTCGTCTCAAGCTCGACTTGAAGCTCTGGACGCCAATGATGGCGAACAAAAGCCAGAAGAAGCCAATCAAGAAGGCGACATTGAGCAGTGTAGGTGCCGCCCGTTTCAGACTGCGCAAGATGACCGAGGTACCGCTAGTTATGCCGAGCAGTCTCACGATGCGCAAGCAGCTGAGCATTCGAAAGACGTACAGATGGTGAGCGGACTCAATGCCGAAAGCTGCAAGCACGAAGCTGATCCAGAAAGACACCACAGCCAAGAAATCCAGTCGATTGAAGGAGTGCCGAAGGAACGCGCGGTATGCCAAGCGATACTTCTGAGCTTGCCGTGAGCCGCCAGGTAGATCCTCGAAGTTGTTGGTGGTGAAGGATCGCAAGAGAGACGGCGGCATTTGCGGAAACGTCTCTGTTCGGACACCCTTGGTCGAAGGCTTCCTGTGCAATGCAAAGAGATCATTGGCTTTGGTTGCAAGGGCTTTGCGTAAGCTGACACTACGGTCGATCGTGCTGTACTCTCGAGGATTGAACACCAGACCAGATACGATGACTTTGATGGCAATCTCTAGCGTGTAGATGACGAAGATAGCGAACAGCGCAAAGTCGCTCCAATGGTGTCCCCATTTCGGAGGTCGATCGTTTGCCGGATTGTAGACACTGGGAGCCGCTTCGACTGCCAATATTATTGTCTGCACTACGATGAGTAGCAGGATGAAAGGCTCGAAGAAAGGGTGCACCAATATGCGCAGTAAGTTTCTTCGAATCCTACTGTTGGGCGAAAAGACACCGAGCGATTTGCCACGAAGCGGATTGCGTTCGATGACAGGAAGCTCCTCAGGCGTCTCTGCCTCGTCAGGATCGAGCACTGATGACGGCGGCTTCTCACTTGCAGGCGACCTGGGTGTTGTGGACCCGTCCATCGTGATGTCTCCGTTCGACATATCGAACGAAGGACGTGGCATGTTCAAGCGAGATTGGTGTTGCGAAGACTTCCGCCGTATGTCTCGCTCAACCATGTCGGACTCATTACTGACGTTGACGACTCGCTGAGATATATTGCGCAACATGGTACCCGTCCGGCGAAGCGGAGACTCTACCGAAGATGGCGAAAGTGAGCGCTGCCGACTCGAAGGTGATCTGCTGCTCGTGTCTGACTTGGACCGTGTCCTGCCTGCCTCCAGGTGCTGCAGATCGTCGCCAAGTCTTGAATTGCTCCTTCCATGGCCAGGCGAGAACCGCACGCTCAGTCCTGAATTGGTCCTGCTTCGCTGTCTGTCGTGCGGTTGCCCACTTGATGTGCTCGGTATCGCCAATGTTGACGGTCGTAAGGGCGACGAGCCGGTCAATGGCATAGTATCATCCTCATCGGCCGGGCCGGTCACAGGTGAGAAGAAAGCAGGCCCATCATCCAGCTGCACCGGCATCATCTCAATGTCATCCGACTCGTCAGGTACCGTCCGGATGCTCGGCAGACTAGGCCTACCGCTCATTCTCGACGGTCGCGGCGGCGTTTCTTCGATGTTATGCTCATCCTCCTCCTCGTCCACATCGTTTCCCGTGAAGCTTAAACCAGCGAACGAGACGGCAGTCTGAAATGCGCCAATATCCACAGGCGACACCGCATGATCGTTCTCATCATTCTCGTCCGGTATCCGCTGATGCTCACCAGACGGCGACGTCACGTACGCTACCGGCGAAAGCGGCGTGGCGCGTGATCGCTGGGGTGGGCTTGGTGAGCCATTCTCGTTGAGCGGCGCATACTGCCTGTTCGCACCCGCCCTTTCCTGCTGATCCCGACTCTGCCTGAAGAACGCCCGTCCTCTATCGCTAAGTGTCCTCCTGTGCGATTCTCTTCTGTCAACGCCCAAGCTATGCTCTTGCCCGCCATTGCCGTTGAGGTCCTGCAATGGTATGGCATTGGTGGATTGGTTGCGGCGATGCGCTGGGTCATCGGGGGCCATGGAGTTAGCGCTCCTCGCTCTGTTCTTGTATAGGTATTTGAGGCGTCATTTGCCGCTATGCCACTGCGTTGAAATCGCAGTATGCAACTATCGCTGCGCGGATAAGAATTGTAGAAGCCCAGAATCTCCAGCGGATGGATGAAACGCCGTGCTGACTGTCCCTAGAGCCCCTATTACTGCTGCTGTTCAACGACCGTTGGGATGTGTCTCCAGATGTATATCGAGTGGTATAGGGTGTAGGATCCTGAGTACAGGAGATCGTCGTAGGATGGGCCAAACAAGTCGAGCACATGCAAACGCGTCCTTCTCCAAAGTAATGCATGCAACAGGGTTCACAAGCGGGAAACGTTGACGGACTGGCGGTATCAGGGTCCATCGATCGGTCCGTTCCGAAAGTGTGTGATATAGACGCAGCAGGGAGCACCGTTGCTCTCGAATGCATGACATCTCTTCTAATTCTAACTTGCCCGCGTGAGATACTTGTAGCAAAGCACGACGTGGTACTTCACAGGAAGACTTGTGCTCCCGGAGAAGAGGCATGGAGCTGAGGCAGGCCGGGCGCCACCAGATCTCCATACCCAGGTGTCCAATGCTTGTTCTCCTTCTGTGCGTACACTACCAGAGACTCCTATGTCGATTCTCCTCCCTGGACTGGCCGTGTGAGATGCCAGCAGCCTTGAGTGATGAACATCGGCGTACGTTGCGATGGTTTGGCTACTGGAGCCGTTGGGCTGGGTCGAAGAAACACCGGCACAATACATGTACCTACCCACCAAGCTGCATTGGCTACGATGCAACATCGCTCCCGGCGCCTGCTAGATACCATGTGTATATTTGATGTTGTTGCGAGGGACAACGGAAGGCGTGACGCGTAAGTGTTTATCTCATCGCTCCTTCCGTTTGCTGGTTTGCTGGTCGTCGTGTGTTGAGATTGCAAATTCTGCGACTGCTCCCACCAACTTCAATTTCGCCCCAGGGCCAGAATGTCCGGAGACCATGGACGAGGACTACGAACTCCGCAATGCCCGCGAGTGGGATCCTCGCCATGAGGATGATCCGACGCCGACGACATCGCGTTTTCGATGGAAGGTAGTTGAGCCGGAGCGGAAGCATCAGCCTGCTAGACCGCCAATAAACAACTTGAAGGCCTTCGACACGAACCGGCAGCGCGAGCCTCCCAAGCAATTCGCAAAAGTTGCGAAAGCACCCGAGCCAGTGCGAAAGCGTGATCCACCTAACAATGTACAGAACAACCTCCCACGGCAATGGCAGAACCAGGCTCCAGTCAACAACGTACAGAACAACCTCCCACGGCAATGGCAGAACCAGGCTCCAGTCAACAACGTACAGAACAACCTCACACGGCAATGGCAAACTTCGGGGCCGGTCAGAAGAGGCCACAATTTCAGGAGAGAAGCACCCAGGCTGCTCGAAGATTCAGACAACGATGCTGAAGCTTCATGGCGCGCACGGCAACCACCGGTCCTAGAGGTCCGCATACCTGACGACATGCTCCTCACCGCAAGATCTTCTGATGTGCCGGAAAACTACCATGAGCAAATTGCGCAACAGCATGGCACGTTTGTATACAGTCATCACCCTAAGGGCAATGGTGGTACCAGGACCTTTGGCATCTGGGGCGACCGCAAAGCTGTCGAAGCTACGAGACGCGCGATTGCAGACTGGATTGAGGAAGCCGGTTTCAACCAGAAGTCAGCGCGGTCTCTGAGATTTGCCAAGGTCCAGTCACTGACGCCCGCGTTGCGTGAGCGTGCCGAGAAGCGATGGGAGCGTGAAGTGAAGAGGCAACGCTATCGCCAACACCCGCCTCCTGACCTGGCTTTTGGATCAATAGGTTCGCTTCATTGGCCAGTGACGGAATACAAGCCGCAAGAAGTGCTCGGAGTCAGTGCCGAAGCACTTGATCCTATTCGCATGGAGTTCTCATGCTTCATAGTGTACAACAAAGAGCGCAACATCTTCAACATCATGGGCAAAGCGTCGGACGTGCAAGCCGGGCTACGGAGGATGAGACAAGTCTGCTTCCAGTTGGCTTCGAAGAACTACAACCCAACACGGCAGTACAAACTCCGCTGGCCTGATACCGCGAAGGTGCCGTTGTACGTCTACCTGAAGGAGTACGAACCGCCTGCCATCGCTCTCTCTCAAAGTGATGAAGACCCAAAGACCCGCAAGGCTCCACGGGGAGAAGAATACGAGGACAACGAGGACACGATCGCACGGGCGGAGACTCAGAACGCTCTATCCAACGAGCACCTCCGCAGTTCTATACTTCGGACTTTGCACAGGCTGCACTACTACAATGGGAGCATACAGCTGCGCATTCGCTTGGGCACCTTCCTGGTGGACCAGTACAAGGCGCCGGATGAGAGGTATGGTGTGTACGATCTCGAAGAGTATGAGAGCATGATCAGGGAGTCGCAATTCAGCGGCGAGGTGACACAAGAGTATGTGCAGTGTTGTGGTGATAGAGATATTGGTAATACTAACGCACGGTAGGCTGGGCGACAGGTCTACAGAGCAAGCGCTCCTGCAAGCCGTACAGTCGGCAAGCGACCTGCTCACTCCGTTAGACGCAACGACCATCAAGCTTAAAGATGTCAAGCCATCATACGCCGCCACTTTCACCTTCGACGATCCGAAGGGCCACTATCGGCTCACTGTTGAGTGGCATCAGACCCTGGATGCTTACGGCAAGGGCAGTATCAATTTCGATGAGGCCTCCAAGAAATGGACACGGCTTGAGCGTGACGCCAGCGCGCCAACATCTTTGCTAGACGTCAGTCTCTGCGATCTCAATACCAGCTCAGCCTGGCAATTCGACATCCTCGCTGCTCCGCAGGTTGTGGATGAGGCTAAGCTACCACAGCAACTAGCAAACTTCGCTCGCAATCTGAAGATTGACCGCGATGCGGCGCTCAAAGTTAACGGTAGCGACTTGTTTGTCCGCTTCAACCAGTTCATCAGTCTGGCATCCGTCCAACAACGCATCAACTACCAATACTTCATTGCCGACTCGGACTTCACCCTTGAAGTCTCCCGCTTTCAGGACAGGGTGTACCCGACCCGCTCCGGTTCTCGATTCACCACTCAGACCGCCACGCAGCCGGTTGTGTACGAACCGCGATGGAGTCTCAGTGTCTTCCGCGAGCACTGGGATACGATGCTGGCCAAGAACGAACGTCTGCCTATTGGTGAGCATGCCGATTGGCCGGATGATGTGGCTACGTGGTTCCCGGCGGATGTTGGGCCAGGTAGTGTTGCGGAGGATGACGGCAATGCGAACCAAGGCTGGGAGCAGTTGATGGAGAAGCTTGGAAAGATTGAGGGGCTGGTGGCATCTGCGAAAACGGAGGATGTGGACGAAGATGAGGAAGGGGGCAAGGATCTGATGGGAGGGATGACGGTTGGTTGATACTGGCCGTCGCTACTACCGATCGAATAGCTCAGTGAGGTCTTTGGACTGGCTCAGAGAGATCGGCACCGACCACCAGGACTAAGGTACACACTCGCCACTAAAAAAGTCTATGCCGACGGGCAGAATAGCAAAACCTTCGGGTTTTCTTTCCGGGGGGCAAAGACATGGAAGACTAGCTTCCATTCAAGACGTCTATACGAAAGGGCAGTGGAGTACTCTAGGGATAGACACATCGCAACAAAACCCAGCCGTATGACATGCTCGTCACACACAAACGCTGTTGCGGAACCACTAAAATGCTAATGCGATCGGTTCCTCCCTCCCGCTCACTACTCTACTTCCCGCTCTAACTTGTCCGCTTGCAACATCGCCATGTTCATTCCCATACGCCTGCCTAGAAGCCGCAAAGATTTGATGGCTGCCATTTGGACACAGCTGCCGTGTGTTGAGCTTTGACCAACCAGTGTGAGCGCCCAGATAAAGTTGTATGCTCTTGTCGTACGGAGTACGGGAAGCTTTTTCGAGCGAAGAGGTATGAGCGGAGACAGGTCTATCGACGAGGAGACTTCGGCTGTCTGCATTACGCAGTTATCTGAGGCTGCTGAATTTGCGACAAGTGTCCACTCTGGGGCGGCGAAACCGGTGACAGGCTTGGTCAGGCCAACGAGCTGTGGCACTGATGCTAGGATGTCGAGTTGTAGGGTTGCCATGGTAGCGGCGGTTTCCGCTAGCTGAGACTTGATGGCCTCCCGGTATTCATCATTGGCTCCTTGTAGAAGCCGATGATGGCACTGTTGGAGTATAGCCTGCAGGATGAGCCGCGCCTGCCGAGCTGACGCCCAGATCTGGGCTGCAAGAGAACTGCGGTACAGATGCACGTGTGGCACGAGACGAACAAAGTCGAACAGTTCCGTAGGTGTCTCGACCGTCTCGTAACTCCATTCTGGGCCTGGGTTGGAAAGGAGCTCGGTGAAGGTCTTGTCAAGGTGAGTTGCTTGCTCAGCAACAGCACTAGCATCACCCGCGCGCCCATTGTTTGCGTCGCTGTAAAAGTCAACCAGACGCATCCACGTTCGAGAGACGCTCAACACAACGTCGAACCTCGCTGATTGTTCATCCAGTATCCGATCGGCCAGGCTGTGCATAACCGCAGGGAGTCGTCTTTTCAGCCGAATGTGATGCGCATAGATACTGCCCGTCGCCTGTATGAAGAGCAAGCGACCATCGGACGTCTCCATTTGCTGCGGACCTCGCACGGCAAGCAGAGATGATGTACCCTCCACATGACTGGCCCACGCCTGTGCCGAGTGCTCTTCGGCGCCTGTCAAGGCTTCGAAGTGGGTAAGCATAAGGACTGCGAGAAGAGCAGCGTCCTCCCTTGCGGCTTCCGAACAAAGCATGGAGCTCGTTTGCTTGATGGCTGTGCCATAGAAGTTGTACGCATGATGGACCAATGACTGGTCCTTCGTCATAGTAGCTTGTGCGACGAGACCCAGAGCTTTCATGCCTGCGAGGAGGGCCTCTTCGACCACGAGGCCACATCCGGCGTTGGACGCGGACCCGGGGTGCAGCATGTGGATGCTGTAGAAGCATGCCAAGGCATAGTCGTCAACATTCGGCGTCAGTGGCGGTTTTGGTACCAATGCTGCTGACGCCGGATGCTGCCCTGCATGCTTCTTGCGTAGTTTCGGAGTCTCGTCGACGAAGTTCACGTCCGACTCGCTCCTGTAGCCATGACATTGCCGACCAGCACGCTTGCAGTTGCCACACTGCCCTGGAAACAGATCACACTGCACTGCATGTCAGATCGAGGCCGTAACGTATACCAAAGAGAGACATCACTGACCCGCGTCCGTTTCTCCCTGCATGGCCGGCACCCTCTTGACGGCTTGCCTCGATACACCATCGTCCCACCAAGATTGCTCTCGAGGTAAGTTGAGACGATACGTTACAGAGCCCAGTGCCTATGCGCTGATTTTTTTGGGGGCCTCGCAAGCTCTTCTACGTTGGGCCTCTTGCTTCAGCTGTTGCCTTCCTACTGAGGCTGTTGTGGGAAGTGGCGATTGGGCATCCCTCGATCGTGGGTAACACAACAGCGCGAAGCACCGGCGCGACTTTGTCGTTCCATCGTATTTCGGGAATGCCTCTCCGTTGGCAGCGATCCACATCGACGAAAGACATGCCTTGAGCCCGTGACATTGGTGGCGGGAAATGTAGGCGCAGGGAGTCGAACAATTGGCCCCAGGAAATACGGCCGCATGCCGGGACTTTTGGCGCGAGCTGGTGACCGCATCAGGCAAGCTAAACGAGGGCGTCCAACTTCACTTCCCGTTGCCCCTTGCTCCACTGCTGTTGCATCAACATCTACATACTCGCCCCAACAAACCATGCATCTGCCGGCCGATTGCATGATCGACTGAGCTTTACGCTGCCTGATACGATGTCCTTTGCCTCAAGGGCTGGCAAGCCGCCCAGCTGAGCTCGATCTTAGTCACCTTGCTGGTGGCTAAGAGGTACATCACCTTGCACGATTGCTAAGAACAGCTTGAAAGCTGCGGGTTGTACTACTCTATTCTAACGACTACAAGTATGAGTTGCGCTGGCCCCAGACTCTCCTGGCTACTGGCCATGAGGTATGCATCGTCCAAAGACCCTGCTTTTCATGCCCTTTACAGGGGTAGAGTCTCGCAAGCGATACCGCCATACGTTACAACCCAGGCCGCTCCTCGTCTTTCGACTGCCGTTATGGCTCTTCGAGAGCGCCTACATTCCCAATCTGGTGGTTGAAGCGGGGGCTGATATCTTGAGATGGATTCACCACTGCCACAACACCCGCCGGCATTCATTTCGTGCGTCCAAAAAGCACTCAAAAGCGTTATCG